>OOFC01016850.1:0-15682 GCA_900323345.1 Pseudochromis fuscus
GGGAGTCACCTGGTGATTTGTACATGTTCGCTCTTCTTTTAGCTCCCAACAAAACTGTGTCTTTAGCTTTTAAAAGTTAAACTTTCCTCTTGTGATGGTTTTGTGTTTGGTGCTGGGCAGAGAGTTTACCTGTGGATCCTTCAGCGGTTGTTTCCTAAAACCGAAACCTGCAGCTGCTGGATACAGCATCAGTGAGAGTGCCGACACTGAGTTCACAGTAAATGGGCCATAAAACCAAAACAATGCATAAAAAACAGAACCGCAGTTTGATTATAATTATTAGATTTTCACAAGACGCCCCTGATGCAGTCAGAGGAATCTGCAGAAAAAGATGTTTGTGCATGTTTTGTCGTCACGTATGGTCAGCATCATAAAGCCTGGCCTGCACGCAGATGGTCTGTGCAGGGTCCTACAGACATAGATGGGAAATTTATGGATGAAATTTATGTCACGTTGACTGCAACAGATGCTTGAAGCAGTGGAAATGAGCAGTGATCCGTCATCGTGAGGGACTGAAGGTTAAAACCTGCACCACTTACCTGCTACATTCCTGTTTAGATTACAGCTTGGTTCATGTTTCATTCCTCTGTGTTCATTACTTACATCTCTAATGCATCTTTGTATTGAACCAGAAATATTAAACTACATTTAAACCTGTTGGATTTAATAGTTTTTGCCAAGACAGGCAGCGGTTCAATCAGCCAAGTTTACACAGCAAAACACAAAATAAACACAGAATGAGAAAATATTTCCACATAATAGTTCAGATTTTGTGAAAAGACAAATGTATTTGAGCAGCGTTTGTTGTGTGAGAGTCGACCTGCAGCTCCTTAAATCACACGCTGTAACAGCAGCAGTGGACAGCCACACAGGCTGAGAGGTGAAGATGAGAAACAGCAAGACCGGACAGGAATGTAACCCAGCTGAGAGCGAGGCTGGGAGGTTAGGAGGAGCAGGGAACACTGACTCATTCCTGTCTCTGTTTCTGTCTCCATGCGTCTCTCTGTCTTTCCCATTTCCCTCCCCGTCCTCCTTTCTGTCTGTCTCCATGTGTCTGTTCCTTACTGTCTTTCTCTTTGTGTCTTGTTGTCGTTTCAAGCTATTTTCTCTCCGTCTGTCTTCATTTCTTTCCACCTTGTGAGGGCTTGCCTGGAATTTAATAGCATTGTCCACAGTCTCTGTGTTTCGGCCTGCACAGTCTGCCGACGCTTCGCTGATCGCTGTGCCACGAGGATCAATACAAAACACAACCTACACCACTGACAACCACGAGATGCTCGCTCCAAAATACTGCAACTCACTTCAAGTCAAAAATCATCATTTTCAATCCTAAAAAACTCAGTCAATACTTTTCCATCCATCTGGGGGGAGGAGTTAGGGGCGGGGTCAGTCTGATTGACAGGTGGTCCATCTGAAAATCATTTCACCATTAAGGAGATATTAGGCTGAGAGAAGGGGAGGAGTTAGGGGCGGGGTTAGTTTTTTTAACTTGACAGTGTTCTCAGGTTCAAGGGTCAGACTCCTCCATTTATATCCATATATGGTCACTTCTGGTTCCAAAAAAACAACGCGACCATGTTCAAATACCAAACTCCTGACTTCGAGTCCTCAAACCAATAGGTGACTTTGTCTGTCTGTCTCCCGTCTTTGTTCCCAGGACAGCACGGTGTCCTCGTCCTCTTCTGTTGCGTTCAGGTTGAGGCCTCGGGACATCTCTGATTTTCGAGCACATCAGAGGCAGGAGGTCCCTGGTTACCTTTGTTTCCATCACATGCACGGCTGCGTCTGCGGACAACTCTGCTGCTGATACTGTACCCACATTAAACCAGTGAGCTCACCCTCTCTCATTGTAAAAGCCTCTCACTGTACAGAAAGAGGTCACGTTAAGCTCTGTCAGAGCCTCGTTTATGACCACGTGGGGGCTAAAATGGAAAATCATCTTTGTGCCAAAATCAGCAAGTTACAACGTTTTCTGTGATGCATCAAACTCTGATTCTGCCTTTGTCCAAACTACTGTGTGAATGCTGCAGCGAGCGGTTTGTTTTCATTCCTTCTAATTTGTTCAAACAATGACACAGTAGATCCCGGGATAAAGTCTAATGACATTTGTATAAATGTGCTCCATCTCGCTCAGCTGCTTGGTGTAAACCTGTCCACAGCTGCTGTCAGCCTCTTTCCTCCGAGTCCTTCGTTTTAACGCTCGTCTGGAAGGAGCCCCAAAAAATGTGGACAATAACCAGGACTTCCTGATCGTGGCACCAGTATAGCGTGCCGCTGCTGCAGGATGGAAAAACTTGTTGTCAGATTGATGACTCCTTCAAATTATGTAATTCATTTTGAATGGTTTCCACAAAAAAAAAATCTCCTCACCACTAAAAACAAATGACAATAAAACCTCAGAATGTGCAGAATTGGAACGATGAGGTAAAGTTTTCCAGACAATTTTTGTTCTCTGCTTTTATGTTAATGAGCCTTAAGTGTCGTCCTTTATATTTTTATGACTTGAACTTCCAATAAACTCAAAATTTCGACCTTGTAAAATCTAAAAATACATATATAGATGCTTGTAATAGCCTCTTCTCTCTCTCGCTGTGGGTTATATCATACCCGGACACAGAAACTCGTCTTAACCTGTCAAAATGACTTCAGCTTTCAACACGCCGTTTGTGTCTTTGCAGTTTCTGCTTCAGGGGAGCAGGTGAGGTGACGTCTCACAGCTTCACACTCACTGAGGCAGCTCTGGCTGACTGCAGCTCCATCTCTTTAGTTTCCAGTCCAGAATGAAATGACCCTTCAGTTATTACATGAAGATGGTAAAACACATCTTTCACTCTATAGTACAGTTTAATCCAGATTTGAGATTCAACCAATAAGATCAATGATTGGAGATTGTTTAAATCAAAATGTTCAACCTATTAATCTGATTTGTTGTGTAGGTGTGTTTCAGGAACAGATGAGACAGTATTTCTAATAAAACACAAGGAGAAAAGAGGCAGTTCATAAAAGTAAAGTAAAACAATGTTTTATGTAAAGTAAGAAAAGCTGGTCTGAGGAATACATCCAAGTTACAACAATGCACTGTGGTTTATAATAGTAGTGGGACAGGATTTTACTACAGTATAAACAACTTTATTCTTCCCACAAAGAGGCAACGTGTTTGGAGCTTGTTGTAAACATCAAACAATAAGATACAGAAAAACAATATTCAAAGGGCTATAAATTCAACATGAAGCTATGTGTGGGGAAAAATGTCCATAAAGGATAAAAACTTGATCAAATCTAATTGAAGAGGTTGAGTAAAATATCCACCAGCAATAATACAAGACATTTAGTTCATCTGTGAAAGGGAGCAATGATTCTGAAAAGCTAAAGACCCTGTTCAGACCTGGTTTTAAGATAGATGGCCCTGTTTAGACCTGGTTTTAAGATGGATGGCCCCAGTTAGACCTGGTTTTAAGATGGATTGGCCCCGTTTAGACCTGGTTTTAAGATGGATGGCCCCATTTAGACCTGGTTTTAAGATGGATTGGCCCCGTTTAGACCTGGTTTTAAGATGGATTGGCCCCATTTAGTTCTGGTTTTAAGATGGATGGCCCCAGTTAGACCTGGTTTTAAGATGGATGGCCCCATTTAGACCTGGTTTTAAGATGGATTGGCCCCGTTTAGACCGGGTTTTAAGATGGATGGCCCCAGTTAGACCTGGTTTTAAGATGGATTGGCCCCGTTTAGACCGGGTTTTAAGATGGATGGCCACAGTTAGACCTGGTTTTAAGATGGATGGCCCCAGTTAGACCTGGTTTTAAGATGGATTGGCCCCGTTTAGACCTGGTTTTAAGATGGATGGCCCCAGTTAGACCTGGTTTTAAGATGGATGGCCCCAGTTAGACCTGGTATTAAGATGGATGGCCCCAGTTAGACCTGGTTTTAAGATGGATGGCCCCGTTTAGACCTGGTTTTAAGATGGATGGTCCCGGTTAGACCTGGTTTTAGATGGATGGCCCCGTTTAGACCTGGTTTTCGATGGATGGCCCCAATTAGACCCTTTCCACATGTGGTTTGAATGACTGGATCTCTGAGTCGATGCATCCGTCCCATTCAGATGAGTGTAAACTGCTGAGTGTGTTACTGCTGCGGTCACTGAGCTGATGGTCAGTAGCACCACCAGAGTGAAGCTGGTCTTCTTCCTCCATCTGGGCCACCCGTGTGAAAGCTGCAGTCACTCTGCACTGTGAGGTGCTTCAAACGGCCAATGGTAGATGGAACATGTGGAGCAGCCAAGTTTATACTAAGTAGAAAGCCAAGAGACTTTCCACTGTGACCGAGAGCCTCAGCAGCAGGGAGTCCCAGACGACCAAGTCTCTGACACACTCTGCTGCTCTGAAACCTTTCAGCCAGGTGAGAGATGCTGAACCGACTGAACCCGACTGAACCCGACTGAACCCGACCACCTCAGTCACCTGTGGTTCAGGTGGTGAAGCAGCAGACTGAAGCTGTAGTCCGGATTTTCAGAGCTGGAGCTGCATCTCAGCACTGATTACTTCTGCTTCTAGACTTTATATCAATGGTGGGCGTGGCCTCAGTAGTGTCATCTATTGGTTGACAAGCCCAGAGGTTGAACTTTGGCCATCTTGGGTTTTCTGAGCAAGAAGTGACCATATTGAGAAAAGAGGGTGGAGCTGGGGAGCAACGAAGGGGCGGGTCTTTATCTGAGGCAGTCTGTGAGACCAGACCTGTCAATCAAGTCAGTCACATTTATAGAAGAAATGTTTTGTTGGTTTGACATCAAATGTAAGTGTAAAAGCAACAATAAGTAATATTATAATAATTATTTAAAACAATGAAGCTTCGTTGTTTTTGGTTTGCTTTGCTGTGTTCCCTAAAATCTCTGCATTATAAGCATTTTTATCAGTGCCAGGTGATTTTGAAGCCAGAAAGCCTTTCCAGCATTATAAAAGAAATAATAAGTCCATGTTTAAAAATAAATGCCAAAATGGAAAAAATGTTATTTTTTTCCAGCATTATAAGAAAAGTTATTATGTTTAAAGTTCAGACAGCAGTAATGTGATGTAGGTAGACAGACAGATAGATAAATAGATAGATATATAGATGGATGGATGAGGGAGACGAGGAGAGCAGTGGAAATATCTTCAGGACTGCAGTGAATTCCCTGTGGTTTTGTTCAGATTTGCTTTGTGATGGACTCTGGAAAAACATGTCTGAGTGCGTCTGCGGAGCGCCAGATATTCCACACTCAGTCCTGATGGCTGTTATTTTCACAAACCTCCAGACTTCCAACAGAGACTGTCACTCTGTGAGGGAAATAAAAGATGACAGCAAATAGTAGCTCCCAGTGCGGGGAGGAATCAGTGACCGCAAGTGAACGACATGTGTGCAATAACAGACGAAAATAAACTATTAGCTCCGCCCTCTCATCTAATATGTATATTATACAGGGTTCCTGTAAAGTCCCTTTACAGTTTAAAAGATATATTACGAAGGCAATTGATACGATATCGTAATCAGATTTGTTCTATGGACTCAGTAGTTATCAAAGTTTTTAATCATGTTGCATTAATGTGTTTCAGGTACCCTGGTGATGTTCTGTTAACCCTTCTGTGGGCGCGCGCTCATCTGATTAGGATATCTTATCAATTACCTTTGAGAGAAAGGGAGGAGTTAGGGGTGGGGTTAGTCTGATTGACAGCTCTAGTCTCCATTGATTTATAGGTGGTTTGGAGGCTCATTCACCAGTGAACTCCATTCTCATCCTCATTGGACAATGTCCTCAAGTTCAAGGGTCAGCCCCGCCTCCTCACTCCCGGTCACTTCTGTCCTCAGAGCATGGCCACGTTCAAACACCAAACTGCTCGCTTCAAAATGTGAATCCACAAACCACCGGGTGACGTCTCGTTAGCCTACGGTCTATGCTGGTAACAGAAGTGAGATTGAGAGGCAGACTGTCAAAATAAAAGCCTGATTAAAGGCGATTTCCAACTTTAAAGTCAGTGTTTGTCCATATTAGAATATGTGCTGTAGAAGTCCTCTGCTTGTCAACCTGTTTAGTAAGTTAATTCACTAATGAAGCTCATCCCAGTGTCTGACCACATGGTCTGCATATTTAAAAAGATCAGAATAATATTCCCTGTATCATCTGGTAGGAGATTTATTGGCTTGTTCTCAACAGCATCCAGATTTATTTCATGTGAATTATAATTATTACTCACACACAGTTTGACTTTATGACCCCGTCAGTTTGCACATTGACATTTTTAAATGAAGACTCAGTAATTTTCTTTCTTTCACTTCAACCCAGAAACAGTTTTTTTCTGACTACAAACAATTGGAGAGTGTATTTTTCTATTTTCCCCACTTTCTCTCCAAAGATCTGTATCAGCTGGAATGCCACTTATTTCATGGCCGCTCTCTTGATTATATAGCTGGATCTAATATTTAGTGATAATTATCACATAGAGGAAACTTGGCTCGCTGCTCTTTCCAGTGCCTCCTCTGTACAAACTGTCTCTACCCATCACCGAGTCAGGGTTATAACTGGATATCGACTGCCCGCCCCCCGTCTTCTTCCATCATTCACAGATATTTCCAGCGGTCGTCTGCGTCTGTATAAGAAAGCGATCGTATGTCTGTGAGCAGCAACACGAGCCGCTGTGGTTTTTTTTTTTTTTAATTAGATTTGTGGTTGTATATATGGGTTTTGGCTTCTGTGTGCCTGAGCAGTCAGAAAGTGAAGTTGAGGTCATGAAACTCCTGAAAAGACTTTGTCAACGTTCTCCCTGTTTGTATGTATGTTTTGATTTCCCATCTGTGTACGATCAAGAGTAAACATGTTTTACAGTGATGTCATTTAGTCTCTGCATCACCTCCACCAGCACTGAGGTCATGTTTGCAGCTTGAAGTTGGACTTTAGCTTGAGTAAAGAAGTCTTACAGAAGTCTCCAACACCCAGAAGAGATTTCACTTTATCTTGAGAAACCCTTTGATTATCAGCAGCTCGACACACAATGAAGCACAAACACAATAAACTGGTGTTTTAGAACTGGAGGTTTTAAACAAACACTGGAATATATTATCCTTAAAAAATGATCAGCATGGTCCTAAGTGTCCAGGTTAGAGGTAAACTCCTGTTATCAGCTGCTGTTAAAACCACAGACAGTTCAACATTGGGACTAATTGTTAGCAAAGAAAAAAATAGCTTTGGTTAGATAAAAAAGACATTGTTACAATGAATAAATGGAGCTATATTCTTTTATGTAAGAAGACATAAGATGACTTTAGTATTTGTTAGAGATGAGCTTATTTTGATGACTATATTAATCTCTTCTTACTGTTCTGCCACATTAATTTCTTCCTCTCCTACAGTTCGTTGTCCCTTACAGTAGAAATATGAATAGAAGGAAGATCTGGTGACCAGAGTTCATCTGAAAGCTTAATATTCATCTGTGTCCTTGATCAGCTGTTAATCACCTTCCAACGACCAGAAATGAACCAATAAATCCTTGATTATTTCTATAACATACACAACAAATATGTTACTATCAGAGGATTGTACAGGAATAGAACAGTTTTTACCAAAGGAATAAATAAACTTCCACCCAGCAGGTTAATTGGAGACTGGCTATCTTAGAGCGACAAAGATGGTAACTTGTTCAGTATCAAAGTTCACAGCTCCTGATCTTCCAACAGGAGGACTGAAGTAACCATCTGATGAAGTAAAGATGTTTGATAAACTAGAGACTTCCTCCTGGTGCTGTTCTGTTGGCTCGGTGGACTCTCTGAGTGCATCTGGTTCCTGACATGTTTTATGTCTTCGCTGTGCATTCACTAATGAAGCTGAAATATCTTAAAATATCCAGAAGAAAAGAAATCCATTCCTCCTGGACAGCTCTTCACATGTGTTTATCCAGTCCTCTGCCCTTTATACTGCGGTGAGCTGTCCACTCCACAGCCTTTTAATAGTTTCCATTTTAAAAATAATTTGATCTGCTAGAACGTCCAAATGGTTCCTTTGTTTTAAAGGCAAGACGGATTTAAAAAAACAAACTGACAAATACTGGAAGGAACATTTGAGCAGCCCCGCCAGTATGACTTTATACATTATTAAACTTGCTCACAGTAGAGTTTCAAAACCCCTGCTGTGGTCTGGGAGGACACGCCCCCACCCCCCCGTTCAGGAAGCCTGTCTTCATTCATATGTATGTAGATCAATAATAACTTCACAGTGAGATTAGTGTGTTCTTGAGGGCTGTACCACCTACTCATCCATACCTTCACACGTTGTTTTCAGATGTGGGCCCTCCCAAAAACCTGGTCACCAGTGATGTAACCGACAGCAGCTTTGCGGTGTCGTGGACGGCGGCGCCCGGTAACGTGAAGACGTACCGGCTTCGGTGGAAGTCGCTGTTTTCTGAGGAGGCCGGACAGAAAACGGTGCCGGGAGGCGTGACCAACACTGTGCTGGAAGGTCTGAGTCCAGAGACGCTCTACCAGGTCTCCGTGGTCGCCACCTACGGTCACAAAGACAGCGAGCCGCTCATCGGGCAGGAAACCACTGACGGTAAGAAACTCAGGACACTGAAAACACTGGAGACAGAAACAGTCGCATCGCTTTACCCAGCTCGTCAGGATAAGTAGATACTGACAGACACATGGTTGTTACCAGTAAAATTACATAAACCAATAAAAGGAAAAGACTCAAAAACAAATTTAAAAAAGACATAAATCAATAACAAGTATTGTGAAGAGGCACTGAACATATTTATACTTTTCACTGATTCGACCCATTAATTAACTTACAAGGGATTGGATTTAACTGTTAGCTAACCTGTGCTAACTCCAGTGCTGTTTGTTAACAAGCGAGAATTTTTTTTTTTGTGATGATTTCAGGTAAAAAAAAACTCTATAAAAAAGCTAATGGGCAGCTAAAGCGGATTAATCCTGGAGCGAACAAAAGACTCACAAACCAAACTCCGCTTATCATGAACTTTTTCAACATCTGACTTTGAGCTGTTTCCAACTCAACCAGAGAAACCAAATGTATGAAGTAAATCAAGAACTTTGGTCACTTCAACTGGCAGGAAGACTTGGAGACCAAGTTTTAGCTTCAATGATTCATTTTGAAATGGCAGCAAAGTTTATTCAGATATATAATCTAGTACAGCTCTCAACATTAAATCATTCAAGTTTAATCTCCCCTGTGTTTCTTCAGTTTAAATCTACCTAATCTAAATATGATGATGGAATATTATGGTCTTTATCTGGAGGTTCAGGAGTCAGGTTCAGGAGGGGCTCAGTGATGAGTTACTTTGAGATGGTTAGCATCAGTCCAGGAGTTTTAGCAGTCAGTGGTCGGGTCATGAACTCGTGCCTTTACCCCTCAGAGGGAAGTTAAGGACGTTCCTACTATTCTCAGACATTTGGCAGAGAGCTCAGTGTTTTGATTGCGAGGCAGCGCGCCACATGAACACGAGCCAAAGTAGATTCAATGCTTCCTTTTTGTCAGAAAAACCTATTTCTTGCGTGATGGTGCAGTTGGCACTCTTTGAAAGGTTTCTGGTTCTCAGCTTGTGGAAACAGTCCAAATTTAAATGAATGTTTTCATTTTTGATTCTCATCAAACTGCGATTCAGAGCGAGGCTCCGGCGTGGTGACAGTTTTGTTGTGTTGCTCCGAAATAACAACTGGTGGGATTGGGACAATTCAGTGTGGGTGTCCGTGAACTGTGCACACTGACTTGTTGCATCAGAGACGAGGCACTCTGTAAAAATGTCAACACATTTCCTCATTGTATGTGCACGCAGGGGAAATCAGGTCCACACCAACAGGCCACCCAAAGCACAGCCGCTGGTAGATAAGCGAACACGTCTCAGAACATATTGTTCCTCGACGTGAGGTTCCAGCAGAACTAATACATCTCCGGCTTTTTCTAGATTGTTTGAATCCATCAGCATGTTGAAAAGTTGGATACCAAGGTTTTTCCACCAATAAAAATCCTCCAGAGTGAAATCAAGTAGTATGAAAAACTTTCCTCAGCATCATTAAATATACATAATATTTCTCTGCAAGAAAAAGATGTTTTAATCACTTGCAGAATCGTTGGAATGAGTTAATTTTATTTTACAGGACTTTGGTTGTTTTGGGGTAAAAAGAAAATGTGGTTACCATTTCCTCCCAATTGATCACTTCTGGGTAAAAGTCGAATTCATAACCAATTAGGTTTGGCATGAAGCTGATGGCATTACTCAACGTGTACGCCTGCAGTTATGAATACTTAACGATTACTCAAGGAATACAGAGGGATGCAAAGTGGGACTGGAAATGAAAAGTTTTCAAATTAAAAGCCTCCTAGTGGTTCAGCAGACAGAACCCCTTTATTTCTTAACCAGACTTTTATTGTGGAACATTTGCGGCACCTTGAATCTTTAATATATCTACACCTGTTTGTTGGACTCTGTTCATGTAGAGACTGGTTTTAACTCCTCAGTGAGGACAGATCACTGAACCATATTTATTGATCAACAAGAGATTGAGTGATGACATATTTTGATGGTTAGACTCTGATGATGTAACAGGAAGTTAAGGGTATAGACACTGGTGGTGTTTCGATTCAGTTACATTTTTTTATTTGACAAATAGGGGCGGGGCTGGTTTGGTTGACAGCTCTGGTCTCCAATAAGAGCAGCGCTGATTTCCAGTCTCATCCTCATTGGACAGTGTCCTCAGGTTCAAGGGTGAGACCCACCTCCTCACTCCTCCCTTCATATCCAAATATGGTCACTTCCTGCTCCAAACAACCAACATGACCACGTTCAGATACCAAACTCCTGGATCAGGATGTGAGACCAGAGTGTTTTGGAGTCAGCTTCTCGTGGTCATCGGTGGTATTACAGGTTTTTGCACCAGGGACCAGATCTTCATTATTGAAGCTTCTTTTAATTCCTGGTGTCCTGGTGGTCAGTCCAGAGTTACTGTACATTTGTTACAACCAGGCACTAAATTGTCTGGTTTCTTATGTTAAAAAATTCTTTCTTTGTTTTCTCAGCCTCTGCTGCCGGGAAAAGACTGACGGTGTCGGACGAGACCGAGCGAACCATGAAGGTCACGTGGACGCCGGCCCCGGGGAAGGTGGTCAACTACCGGCTGAAGTACGTCCCCAGCGGCGGCGGCAAAGAGGTGATGCTGAAGATCCCCGGGACGGTCACCTCCACCGTCATGAAGCGCCTGCAGCCCATGACCACTTACAACATCACCGTCATTCCCATCTACAAACGCGGGGAAGGAAAAGCAAGGCAAGGAGTAGGAACGACACGTACGTTGGTCCATAATTCAACCCTCTGAGAGACAGTACACTGCAGACACACATCCATCTTAACCAAGGCGTTTAAACCTGGGCTCAGTCTGGAAACAGTCTCTGGTGGAATTACATTATTAAAAAATCTGCTGCTCAGATGATCTCAGCTGCTTCCAGTACGTACATCAGATGTTAAAGGTCAGGCACAAAATAGAAAAATCTCTTTGGTTTTTAGTCTTCTTCTAATTCACCTTAGATTTCTGGATGTTATCGACTCATGTGGCACCAAATAAATCAGGAAAATAGTGTTTGGTTACGTTGATGTAACCACTCATTAAACTGGCCTTTTTTACTCTTATTCTGCACCACAGAGTCTCACTGGTTATAAATTTGTTTTGTGTTGAAAAATAGTAAAAGTATAATTTTTTTTGATGGAAATCACTTCAGAATTGGACTTAAGTGTAAATAACCAAGTGCCCTGAAAATGGAGCATCCTCTCCTCCTCCACAGTGATTGAATGCTAGTTCAAACTAATGCTAGTTCAACGTATTCAATGAATTGCAGGTAATGTCTTCAGCCTTGGAAGGAGATGTTGGTAAATAAAAAAAATGACAACTATGACCTAAACAGAGTCTGTTGTAGGAGGAAAAATCTTAAATTTCTCATCAAAACCACACCATGGCTTTAAGGCCAGGATGAGGATGTGTTGACTTGTATCTCCGCTGGCTCCCCGGGTGTTCTCCTATTGATTGTCAGTATTGCAAAACAAACCTGGCTTGTTTGTTTGAAAGAGAAATGTTCCCACGACTCACGATGTCTTGGAAACAACTGAGATCCTGTCATCTGAGGTGCAGATTTTATTCTGTCGTCCCACCAAACACACGACGAAGCCACTGATTCCAGTTTAAACAGCTTGTTAAGATGAGTATGTCTCACACCCCAACACTAAAGTCACAGTTAAACACATGCTCAATCACCCGCTGGCATTACTAACACACAGCATGACACTGGGCTTTTTATTTTGTTAACGACTGACACCGGGTTCAAGGAATTGTATTATGGACTAATGAGAAACTGGCTTGAATGTGGAGCGGCTCATCTTTCAGAACCTTTGCCAAAGACTTGGAGTTGGCTGGTTTTAGTTCAGGGGTGAGTTTGTCCTGAAGTTCCTGCTGGTTTCTTCTATTTCAGTGTCGCCCTACAAGGCTCCCAGGAACCTCCAGACCTCAGAGCCCAGCAAGACCAGTTTCAGAGTCTCCTGGGATCCAGCGCCCGGGAACGTCAGGGGCTACAAAGTGACCTTTCACCCGGCAGGGAATGATGTGGACCTGGGGGAGCTGCTGGTCGGTCCCTATGATAACACAGTCGTTCTAGAGGAGCTCAGGTGAGAGCTACATGTTTACAGAGTCTGAGGGATTACACAGTTTAATTAGGGAACTCACAGTTAACGAGAAACACAAGGAAAAATCTCAGCTTCTGTTCCTTTAACCGCATTTTTTAGCTTAACACCACCCAGTACCTTTATCAGTGCCTTGATGCTTGTAATCCCCAACAAACACCCTGTTCAGTGTGGTCACACCCAATCACCTGCAGGTACATCTACAACACAGTAAAGTCTCAGCTACAGGTTGTGTCCTAAACAGTGTATCTTCACTCATGCTGGTAACAACCGGCGGTGACCAAAGTGTAGCAGACCATCCACACACTGCAGTACACACCCAGGCACATGCTGCCAAATCCAGACATGACCTGAATCACTACAGCCAACAGCACACTCACCAGTATCTCCTTAATGTAACATTGCCATAGCAACCAGTCTCATTGATACTGGTGGTCTGCAGCAACCACTGTGAAAATAATCTAATCATTAAATAGATGTGACAGCTGATAGACAGTTTCCTTTCTTTGTGGTTCAGTGATGTGACCAAACCAAATATTAAAACAATATTTCTTTCATATTTATTTACATCAGTTATCACAGTATAAATGTAATATGACTGCAGAGTAGACAAAGTGTTTTTTAGTGAGCAACGCTGAAGCAAGAGGAAACTTATTTGTTTCTGAGAAAACTCCACACCGCAGCGAAGCTTTTATTTTGAAAAGGAGACCCTCACATTCACTTTACAGTTCACTTCCAAATGAATCTAATGAAGGTTTATTGTCAAATGAATGACTTGATTGTTGTAATAAATAAAATGTAGAACTGAATAAAAGCAGTATTTCTCCACCAGTGAGAAGAATGATCAAGGATTTACTAATCCAGAGGGAGTTGCTGATGATGTTCTGTTGATGTTCAAAGTTTTATTTCAACTTTTTTTTTTTCATGTTGGTTTGTGTTGCCTGCTGCGAATCATCGTGTAACAACAGGCTTCACTTCTTTGGACTAAAAGTTGATGAAGGCGATAACATGAAAGAGCTTACATGTTTGGTCTGACGGAGGTCATTGTTTGATGAAGGTTTATGTCATTTCCCCTTTTTCCTCAGGGCAGGAACAAAGTACTCTGTTGCCGTGTTCGGGATGTTTGATGGAGGCCAGAGTTTGCCTCTCGCGGGAGAGGAGAAGACGACCCTCAGTGACGACCCTGTAGCTCGTCCTCCCATGCTTTCTGGTAAAACCTCCATCCCACAATGCACTGCTTTCTATCAGCTTAAAGCGCAGGCTTGCAGAGCAGATGCTCCCTGGAGCAGCAGTGGTCTGACTGTGAAGTTTCGCCCAAATTAGTCCCAGAACGCCAAATTATTCTTTGTCGAAAGGAATTAATATCACTGTCGCTTGGGGATCGCAGACCGAAAATCAGATGATTATGATTAGTACAAATTATTTTGAGCTGCTTGGTTCGCATTCCCTCCCTCACCTCCCTCCTATCGCGCTCACAGCGTAATGCGGGGCCATTTAACAGACATGTGCTGAGGTGTCGACACCATCATTTACAAATTACCCAACTGGACACGCCCCCTGACCGACCTCCTCTCATTATGTTCGTGCCAGTGTGCGAGCGGCCACCCTGCACTGACCTTTTAATTGCGTCGCCAACAAACATGTATCCCCATCAGCTCCCATCAGTTACTCCTGAGCTGCTGCGTATCTGTCGACCAAATGTTTCTTCAGTTATGCAAAAGTGGATATTTCACATTTTTGTGTTTGTCAGAAGTGTGGAAAACGACTCTGTTTGCAATTACAGATTATGATCCAGAGAGTTAGCCGCTGCAGGGATGTATGCAGCAGAGAGGAAAATGTCATGTTTCCCATAAGAGCCCGAGGACGCGTTGACCCCGGGCTGAATTTCTAAATTCCAGATGTAACGAGGAGCAGACACGGTGACAGGCTGCCCACCGAGCAGGGGGCAGGTCGAGATGTTGCACCGAGCGTCCACTCACAGATCCTCATTTATTAATCTGCAGCTGTCACATGGCAGCGAGCTCAGTGGAGGCTTCAATCCAGACTTTCTGACAGGTCCATGTGGTCTGGCCGAGCCACTTTGAGGCATACGCTGCCAGAACATTCATCGCAATCTTTATTCATTTTCACATTCTCTTCTTTAGACAAAGTGTAAGAACCCAACTCCTCTAGTTTGTTGGAGCTGTCAGCCCGTGGTTATCTGGTATCATGAACTAGCTAGCTGGCTATGGTGTTTCGTTGTGTCACAGTGGTCCAATCAAAGGCCTCCAAAGGTTTTGTCCCTCCTACATCTCTGTCTGTCTATCTATCTACTCTGAAGAGTGTAGGAGGTGGACCTCGAGTGTGGAGTGGTCTTTCAAACTACCATTTCCACGGCTGAGAATGAATTTCTTTTGGACCCAGTTTGCTCAAAATGTCACCGATGCTCTTCTCACCTGCCAATCAGATCATTAAGTTTAGACAGTTTTATAGATGTGATCAACAAAAGCACATAACGTCACTTGAGTCGTGCTCGTCCACAGTCATAAAATTTAATGGTTTCTTCAGAATGATGAAACAAAGAGCAAATTTGTGTCGACACACCAACTGCTCCACATTTCTCAAATGATTTAAAGCTAAAATTGAGTCCATTTTAGCTTTTAGAGACTTAAGCTGCTGCTGGCCTGAAAACAAAACAAGAAAAAATCTGAATTTCTGCAGGACACCAGAGATTTATGTCCCACAGTGAGAATGAGTTGGATATTTATTTGCTCTCACTCAGAGTCACTGGATCCAGCGGCCGTCTGCAGCTTATTAGATGCCTTTTAAAGCTGCCTCTGTTTATGACATCTGCTTTTATTAATGAACGTCGGAGGTACACATGAGCATGTTGTTTACCAGCGGCGTTATAATTCAAACAGACTGCGGCCAAGCATCCGACTCCGGGTCCTTGTAGCATCGAGCATCTGTTTGTGCAGCCTGCTGAATAAGAGCTGAAA
>OOFC01016852.1:0-14779 GCA_900323345.1 Pseudochromis fuscus
GTTGTGTTTATCTCTCTAGATACCATGGAAGAATCTATTTTAACATCTTCTCCTCTATTTGCTACTGGGAGGCTGGTTTGCATTTTTTCATAGAGCGTAAACTGAAAAGTCTTTTTTTTTTTTTTTTTTCTTTTTTTTTTTTTTCTTTTTTATTATTTTTTGAATATACAGCAGGTACAAACTATCTGTACATTCAAAGGAGTGGGTAGAAGTGAAACTTATATTATCCCACCCCTTTTCCACATCATGTTTTCATTTTCATCTTTTAACTGCATCTAATACTATGCAGGTTTACGTGTAATACATACATATTAATATACATGTGTCGATGTAAGTTAGTATATATACAATATCTATATCCATATCCATATATATATATACATATACATATACATGTATTGTATGCATTTTTACTAATTAGTTGAGCCCACACCCGTAGGTTGTGAGAGTCCTTTGTTTATACAAAAACTTAAACTCTGTCATGTTTGGACATTGCCTTAATTCTGTATCTATACTGTTCCATAGTTTGACTCCACGTATTGATACACAAAATTGTTTTCTTGTTGTTCTTGCTTTACACACTTTTAGATTGAATTCCCCCCTTAGTTCATAAAGGCCTTCCCTCTTTCTGAATAGTTTTTGAATGTTTCCGGGAAGTTTGTTATTGTTTGCCTTGTACAAGATTTGTGCTTTCTGTGAGCTTAAAGCTGGAGTGTAGGACTTTCACATATAAATAAAATTACATTTCACATTATTGAGTATAATAGAAAACAACTGAGAAAGGTTTCTAATGCTCCAGATAAAAAGAAACACGTTAAATTACTCTAATCCAGTGTTGTGTTAAAATCTGTGGGGCTATGATGAAGCGTCCTAACCCCAACCACTGAGGAGGGACACGACATAAAACACACTAATGGGATGGAAACTTGAACACTGAGCTGTCCCCATGGACAGTGGGTAGATGCCATCATTACACATTGACAGTGTTTCTGTGTAATTACTCTCACTGCCAGAAGAGGGAGACAAAGGTGGTACACTGCAGGTTTGATTCTGCAGCTGACAGCCTTCATGGACTTACTGTTCTGTCCTGTCTGGGCTCCACTGTTACTATCATGTAGTCTTTAAACCTCAAACACACTGTATCCTCCAAGGCAGGGATTTTTCCAGCTGTGAAAAACACACAGGGTTAGATTTACATGTAAACAAATCGGCAAATCACACACGTGGTTGTAATCTCTCCTCGCAGAGTTAAATGTCCAACACATACAAATGACTACAAATGAGCTCACATGGTGTTAGCAGCTGCTGCTGGCAGAACGGTGGCAGTCTGTTCATGATGAAGTCTCTCTTCATGTGAGTGGAACGGATTTCCTGCATCCCTGTTTCCATCTCATCAGCCAGAGATCTGAGGCCGGCGGCCAGCTGCCTGCTGCTCTGAGGGTCTCCACTGCAACTCTACACACACAAAACACACAACCGGTAAACCCACACAGTCATCGTGAAGGAGGCAGGAGATGCTCGTTCAACATTTCCCCCGGTGAGAAGCAGAAGTCTGCAGTGTTTGCAGATGTACAGTGTTTTTTTTTGGACATGCGCCTCCAGCCTGTGGATTCAAAGTAACCTGCAGACAATCCTAAGACTTTACACACGAGTATAAATGTTTCTGTTTAAGACCTGTAATCCTGACAGCAGGACAGCAGGTCCTTGTTGACTGCTCTCAAGACAAACAATTCACATTAGTTCACTATTATATTTCCCTTCATTATTTTTAAAGGCCTGCAACAAGCAGTCATTAAAACATTTCTCTACCACTAGCTATAACACAAACATACAAAATACAAACATATGTAGAAACTGAAGACTGAGGACATAAGGTTTTTCACCTCATCACACTGAGACCTGTTCATAATGCCCACTGGTTAAAAGCAAGTGTAAGTGTGCACAATAGAGTACAGATGTGACATTTGTGGACCCTGAAGCCAGGAGTTTGGTATTTGAAGGTTAGCATGTTGTTTTTTAGAGCCAGAAGTGACCATATTTGGATATGAAGGGAGAAGCGAGGAGGCGGGTCTGACCCTTGAACCCGAGGACACTGCCCAATGTGTGTGAGACTCCAACTTGAGTCTGACCTTACTGCAGACCTATCGATCAGTTTAACCCCGCCCCTAAATCTTCCTGTGTTTGAAGCCTAATATCTACTGAATGATGAAAAGATTTTCAGATGGACCAGATCTCTGAGAAGAAGAGTTGACTTTAACAAATTACATCACAATGACCTGTGGAAATAATGTATTGATTGAGTATTTCAAGGGGGAAAATGACCAGTTTTGCATTAAAGTCAATTGGAGCCAGCATCTAGTGGCCATCGGTGGTACTGCACTTTTTTACACTTGTGCATTGGCTTTACTTTTGAGACCCAGTTGCTTCATCCATTTCTATAAACAGTCTTTGCATTTTCCAGTCTTGGTAGTGATGTTGTGGTGATACATGGTATTCATAATGTCACAATTACCAGTAAAAGTCTTCTGGGGATCCCTTCTCTCAGAGCCACTTCAGTCCTGCTTCTGTCAAACAGCATACTGGGAAATACATCCAACAGCAAATCTCCCCATGACCTGAGGTGAGGACAGATATCAGAGGAGCAGTGTTAGAAAATAAATAAGTGCAACTCTTCATCAATCGACGTGTGCCTGCTGCTCACCTCTCTGTAAGTAAGTGAATGAAGTCATTACTGAGTCACATCACATTAACTTTTCCTTATCAAATAAACAAATATCAAGACAAAAGTTAGAAAATAAAAAACTTTAATGAGTCTGTTCTATTACAGTATTCTATAACACACACGTCACTTATGCTGTACGTGGGTAACCACAACCTAATCTAGTTCTTATGCATCTGTTGTCTTATGTGCGTTAGAGTCAGAGCACTGCCACAGCAGAGATGACCTGCACTAAAAACTGTGCAGTCCCTGTGCAGCACAAACAAACCAGCAGCTCTTACTCCTCCTGTGGTTTACACACAGCGCTAAAGTTAAGGCTTCGGAGAAAAGAAGCTCTCATACATTTTCTGGTAGGTGCTGAGAGTCAGGTGAGTGGAGTGGTCCACTCCTGCGGGGGTGTCGGCCTGATGGATGGTTCCTCTGGGGAAGTACAGGAGGTCTCCTGTCTGTGGAGAGAGAGAAGGCGACTGAACTGTGCTGTCAGGTGCAGTTTTATTATTTTTTCCAGCTCATTTATATCAAACTACATTTCCTAAAATGATCATACAGTTGAGAGACCAGCTCTCTGAAACACTTTCAACAAAAACGGAGCATAGGGAGATTCACTGTAGGACTTGACATTAGTTTTAGATAGTTTTACTGTGAGGTCCCCATCAGATAACGTGCTGTACCTTCAGTAGGATATCATGAGTCGGGGCTCCAATCCTCTCCTCAGACTCCACGCTGTACTCCGAAGCCAGCGCTACAGTGGGATTGTAAAGGCGCCAGTGTTTCTGCCCCTCCAGCTGCAGAATAAACACCTGGGCAAAAACAGTACCACCATCAAGTAAAGTTATTTATATAAAAGAATATAAGTTATTATATATCATCAAGTTATGTTTGTTATTCACATAACAAAACATATCCATGTCAGTGCGTCCTCACTGCAGTCCCTATTTATCAAACCTTTCTGATGTTTCACTTCAGTGAAACATCGTGCAGCTGCAGCTGTGTGGCACCTGTGTGAGCTGGACGATTTATACAAACTGAAGGTGTAGTAAACCTGAAGTGGCTCTGGGCCACGTCACAGATTCACTGTTGTACCTCGACATCATCATAGTGAGCTGGAAGACCCTGGGAGTCCTCTGGGGTGATATAGACGTTAGAGCCCACCAACGACCCAAAGAAACACTCCAGCTTCTCCTGGATCCTCCACAGCTCGTCCTGACAGAAGAAGACGCAAGAAACCATGTGACGGCTGTTTCTCAGAAATGTCTCATTTATCTGATCTGAGGGTTGTGAACCTGAATACACCAGGATTTTCCTGCTTCAAACAAAGTTAGTCCTGATTCTACAGTAATTGTGTGATTTTACTTCACACTACAGCAAAATTCACTGAAGGATCAGCTGCAACAACTCACTAACTTCTTCACAAAATCACATCATTTTTATTATACAGTATGTAATTAAAGTGATTTTCTTTGTCCTCACTAAGTAACACAGCAAGTTGTCCTACTCCCTTATCAGGCATTTCTTGAATAACATTTAAATTCTTCAAAAAATAAAAACATATGCATTATTAAAAAGACACAAAGCTACACAACAAACACAGAGCGTGAATATCTTGTACTCAATGCATCCACTGAAATTCATCAAGAAATCCAGAGCACTGAGAACTGCACCACTGCAGTTAATGTTTTTGCCTCTTAACAGTATCATTTGAATAAGCTGACAGCAAACGTCTTAACAGTGTATTTAGTTTCATAAAACATTTCTTTGTCTAGTTGCAGTGCAGGAGAACAGTGTACACACACTCAAAAATCACATGGTGTGTAGCAGTGGTTTATCTGTCAGCTGATTCTATAAGACAATCCTGGCATTGCAGAGATATAATAATCCATAATCAGTGTGTTTACCAATATATAAACTTTTTAAAGAACATGTAAAGCAGGAAACAGTGTTTGTGCTGATGGAGAACTGGTGTTATAATGTAGTTTGTTCAGTAGGAGCACAAGGATGAATTCACACCAAATAATTTTGACCAGACTCAGTTAGGATCCCCCTTCAGTCATTGTAATTACAAAAATCTAATATTTCTAAGTACATACCATTTACATTTACTTCAGTACTGTATTTACTGTACTGTGTTTAGTTTGACTTAAAGGTACATGTTTTTTTTCTTGAGTATTTTTCTGCCACTTTCTACTTCCCCTTCACTACATTTCAGAAGAGAAATATGAAAATATTTTTACTCCACAGAATTTTTTTAACAGCTGTGATTACAGTTACTTATCAGATCAATACAGTAACAATCAAGCAGTAATGTGTGGGACTACTTTTCCATAGATGGTAATGTAGTTGTTTGCAGTGCATAATAATGGTACATTTTTTAAAAAATAAAGTTATTTATTAAAAACACTCTGAGGAGCTTTACCGAGTCACATCGTCCACATTGAAAAGATCTAAAAACACTTCCCTACATTGGCCACCGGTACATGTTTCCTCCATAAAATCTCAAAAAAGCCACATCAGTCGTTCTGTTTGTATCCTGCACACTGATTTTTTGTAACATGAAACCTCCTGTAGGATGAATATATAACAAATAAAGTCTAATATCATGATGGTGAACATGTGAGAAAACAGAAGATGGAAGAACATCTTCAGTAACCAGATGTTCTCACAGCACACTCACCTTGAACCTCTGTGGCTGGTGGAACTGGATCGACGCTTTGTTCTGATTAAAGTTCTTGGTGAGGACGCTGCTCTTCACCTGCCCCTCCTTGTTGAGAACTTTTTTCTTCCCGTTGATGCAGCGGACAACGTTGACGTCCCTGCAGTACTCCAGGCCCTGAGAACACAGGCTGTGCACGTCAGACAGCCGGAACAAAGACTGGTAGTAGGAGGCCGTGCTGGGATCAGACCTCTGCAGATGGAGGGGCTTCTTCTCCCAGTACTCCCTGAAGAACTGCTCCGTCCCCATGGGCTGGATGAGACTCTCGAAGAGGCTGGCGGGGCTCTGGAAGCACAGTGGGGACAGAGCGTCGCTGTGCTCCTCTCTGCTCTGTTTGGCAGGCAGCTGCTCTTCATCGCTGCTCCGTCTCTTCACATTCTGTGCTTTGCTTTTCTTTGGCATCTCAATCTGAAGATCAAATCCAAGGATCATTGTCAGTGAGATGCTGAATTTAAATAAGAAGAAATTATATGTATTCACCAAATTACAGCTGGGACATAACAAAAAACAAACAAACTAGAACATACTTAAGGTTCAACAAAAGGATTTTTTTGTTGTGCAAATTTTAAACAATAAAAACAAAAACGGATTCATTTACAAAAATATTGAAACCACTGATTCAGCACTTTGTAGAAGACCTTTTAGAAGAAGGTGCAGCTTAGACAAGCTTTGCTCAACTGAAGATTTACTTCTACACTCTTGCTGGTGTATTGTTCTCCACAATTGTACCATGGAGGTCCACAGAGAGATCCTTGGCCTTGTTAACTTTTTGTTTTTGTTTTGTGAATTGTCACTATATTCACAACAGGGGAATTTGCAATTATGGGTTATCTCTTGTTGATTACTTGGAGGAAAGTCAAGTTTTAATAATTTAGATCACATTTACAAAACATACTGTGCAAAACGTAAAGGGGTATCAATATTTTCTTAGTCCACCATGTGTGCAAGTAAAACCATTTCAAAAACTAAAAAAGGAGAATGCTGTGTTTAGCATGGCTGAGAAATCCTTGCAAAGATCTTTGTGTTACCTGGTGTCACTGAGCCCAAGTTTGCTGAACAGGAATAACCAGAATCACAAGGGTGGTTTTAACTCTTTTATAATCCAACATCAAGATGTCTACTATGGTTTCAATCCACGTGCAACACAATTTTCAGGTAAATGTGAAGAAAACTAGCAAAAGAAATGTGGATTTATATGTTTTCTATCTTCTGTTATCAGATGAATATTAGTTCACAACTTTGAAAAATCACAACAGGTGCTTTAGGAGCAAGTGATACTACAAACCCTTACATTGATCAGGTTGGCTTGACAGTGGCAGTTTTATTATTTAACACTTAGTTATCAGTTCTCATCATTTATTATTTCAGATAACACTTAATAGGTGAAATAACAAGAGATACAAACACTTTATTTAGTGCTACACTGGTTGTAACACCCAGTTATCTAAAAGAAAAACCTATCTTGATTATAAACTCATTATACACAGTGTTTGAAATGAGGTGTATCATAACAACAACAGTACAAGTCACCCACAGGGAAAATTAAAGAGACCAGAGAGGAAGCTGCAGACACCTGATCACTGCTGATGAACTCAGAACATGATCGTTAATAAACTGTATTTCACATTAGGGATATTTATAGGTCTGCTATTTATCTCAGTGACACTGTCAGACTTTTCCAAACCAAACTACTCCTCACACTCACCCACCTTCCCAACATGAGCCCGACGCCGCTCCACGTGAACCGACTTGTGTTCTCCTAAATGTGTCCGACTGGAAACTCCAAGAGAGACCAAGGACGTTCCTGTTTCAGTTTCAGAAGTGAACAAAAATAAAACGCCATTCACATCTAACACCACTAACAACTCAATCTCCACCTCTGGAAGATTCTTCTGAGCACGTGGTGATGCGAACCCGGGCACGTGCAGAGAACGAGGCGCAACTCCGCGTGCACAGCCATGATGGAGAAGGGAGGATTTCATCAGCATCATCAAGTCACAGACGTGCAAGCTGTAGCATCTGATTCAGATTTAATACAACTGCGTTTCCAGCTGCATTAACCATGACAGTACATTGAATTAAATACTGTGCAGCTGGTCTGTGAGCTCTGGTTATGGTGCATCCTTCATTTTCCATGGATCCCCTTATAAATCAGCACTGAGCACACCTACAAGCACCATAAACCAACTGAAATCATTGATATATTTTTAAATATTATTAATATTTAGCTTTTCATTATACTACACAATAAAGTAGATGTCTTATGATAAAATAAGAATCTTTGCCTGGAAGTAGAACTAAACTAATGACCTCTTGAACTATAATATTAAAGTGAATCTCAGATGACAACATCCTAATAATTGAATCACCCTTAAAAACAGCTCTTTTTTTGTTTTTGGTCGAAGCCACCATAAATGAAAAGTGGCAGTCACTTAGGAGTATGACCATTTTACTGGTTCAGCGTTCTCCTTGTGTCTGTGTGGGTTCTTCAGCTTGTTCCCACTGTCCACAGACATGCATAATAGGTTAATAAGGTGATTCTGAACTGGTGTGAGTGCATATGGTTGTTTCCAACAACAGGATAAAGAAAATATAGATGAACTACAGACAGCAATCTCCTTCAAAGAGACTTCTTTCAATGCAGACACTCCAGCAGGTGGCGCTCTGACACCAGAAATAAAAAGTTATAACTTCAGCTCTAATGTTTTTGTCCCACTGCTGTCAATTTAAATTAGATTTGAAATGAGGAATCTCAATGAAATAATGAATATGCATAACAAATTACATGACATCTGACATGTATATTAATGAATTTACTTTAACTAAAGCATGATCTAAACAACAAATTTGAAGTCTGGATGTTGGATTGTGTACCATTTAAAATAACAAAATCCATAGTAGGAGATGACTACAGACTTTTACCTACTACTGTACTGTACATCTTATTACAGTTACTTCATTAGATGGACAATATATGATGGATCAGACTGAATTTAAAATATTCTGTGTGAAATGTAAGAAAACTTGATGACCCCTCATCAGGAGAGCCAGTGGACCATTGACACAGGGGGATTAACTTATTTTGTAGAGAACTGTCTGACACACACTCAGGAGATTTATTTTGATCTATACTTCCAGTTTTCCCTTTCTGGCCCCTCTGCTCTGATGTAAAATAACTGTAAAAGCATGTTTTATGGAAATGTGTCACTATTTGAATCCAGATAGATACGTGTATAACTGTCATAAAACAGATATGGATATCAAACAAGTTTAATTTTAAGCATTCTTCATCAGACACTGTGCTTTATTGCTTCAGTGTCCTGAATTTATTATTCTGATTTTGATTTCATCAGCCACCATTAGATACATCTAGAAATGTATGGGATGATTACACCGACACAGATAATAAATAATCACCTTCTTCAGTCATGTTCTGTTTCAGATGTTCTCCTCCACACCAGTTTATAGAGCACACTTTTACTATTTAGTGAAACATACCTGCAGTAATAAAGCTTGACGTTTACAGTGTGTGGTCCAGTTAAATTATATAACATTAGATTGAGAGATGTTTCAAGAGGTGGACCCATGAAACCAGTAGCTCTCAGTGTACTGCAGGAATAGTACAGTTTATGTCAGTAATGACACAAAACAAACAAACAGTCCGACTTGTAGTTGCTGAGAGCGCTCGGAGAAGCTGTAAGTGCAGAGTCCACAGCAGAGTCCCTGTGGTAAGATTTTCCTCCTACAGCCAGAGCAATGTTCATCCATCACCAGCGACAGCTCTGCAGAAAGTGATAGCCGCGCTATTACAGCAAGTGCAAATGAATGGCCCGATTACACTCTTATGAAAGCTGCCATTAGGAGTGGAGAGAAACATTTTTCCTCCTGTTACTGTCCAGCTCACACACTCTGAGCCAACGGCAGGATTTACCAAACCTCTGGATCCTTAGGTTTGTTCTACATTACGGGACAGATTTCACAATGTAGTGAAAAACAATCAAACTAAATAGTTTTATTCTCTCTCATAAAGATTAGAAACACTTTAGAAATGTAGTTTGAGGAACTTTTTTTGTAGTTTTGTGCATTTGAAAATGGGTTTGCTCATGTAAACATATTAAAACCTTCCACATGCTTCTTGTATATAAATTTAACCCTGAAATTGTTTCTCAGCTGTTTTCTGCAGGCTGTCATGAGCTGTGATCATTTGTTTAAAATACAAATGTAACTCAGTGTGTTTGAGCCATCAAGACGACGGTATTCCTGATTTTCTGATTACAAAGCATTGCCAGTTAACTAAATGTAATGCTATTTTACTGGATATATGATGAAGCTGTATCAGTAGTATTTTTGTTGTTGTTGTAGATAATTGTTTTTAAATAACATGTACACTCTAGCTGGGTAAATACAGCATAATACTGATAATATTGATAATGAAGACAATTACTACCAGCAGCCACTCCACAAAAAGTACAAAAATAAGTATTTATATTAAATTAAATATACCATTTAATTTAAGGACAATATAACTATAAACCACTGAGAGAGTACAAACCTCTGGCATAATCCAGCTGTACTGATGCTATAGACTGAACACTGTTGCCCTCTTGTGGTGAAATGGTAAAAGGGCTTTTTCCCCACAGGACCTCATCCTTTGAGTTTGGCCAGAATCCAAAATTTCATCATGTGTTACTTTGAATAATAAGACTTTGATAAAGTCTCATCTGAAGAAAATCTGTACTCATTGTACAAGTGTAAAAAAATACATGTATAAAAATTCGGTGGATTTCTAGAAAAATCTGCACAGTAAGAAAGAAGATTGTTCAAGGATGTAAATTAAATCACTCAAATTGAATCTTATTTGTTTCGTGCCAAATCACAGACGTGCAAGCTGTAAAATCATCTCATGGCATATTACATGGGAAGGTTATGACCATGATGTTATCAATATTCTAAAGAATATTCAGTCGCCCAGTTTGTTATCTACACTGACTCCAGGATGTTGGTATCACTCTGCCACCTCCATGAGTCCACTGTCCTCTTCATGCTGTCCACCAATCACACACCTCGCAGTAAAGTCATCTGATGACTTCTGCATACAACGGCCCTCAGACTTGGAGAGGTTGTAGTGCTCCTGTGCTGCCAGACACACAAACTGTGGTCTGTGTGTCAGGTAATCTGTAACCCAGGAGGTGTCTTCATATTCTTCATAGATCAAAGAACCTGATCCTCACGTGATCCTGACAGAGCTTTGTACTGAGAGGGTCCGATGGGCCAGCACTGATCTCTTTAGGACTTTTATTATGTGACAGATGAGGGCAATTAGTTTGTGATCACTGAAGGCAGATGATGACATTGACACCAAAACTAAGCAGATAGTGGTCCACAGTATCCTCTGCTGGCTCAGCAAAGACGTTCTGCAGAATTCCTCAAAGCTGGATCTGGATCAGCACCGGGTTCAGGAGTCTGGGGCCTGATATCATGGTTTCCTTATGTATTTGAGCAGGCGGCGGTGCAGTGGTCAGCTGTCGCCTCATATCTGGGTTCGAATCTCAGCCCTGTGCATGTGTGGGTTTTCTCCAGGTACTCTGGTGAGTGTGAGTGTCTGTCTTTGTGTGTTAGCCCTGAGATAAGCTGGTCTCTCACCTGTTGCCAGCTGGTATAGGCTCCTGTGACTCAACTGGATAAGTGGTTATAGAAAATGAATGAATGTGGTGGAGCAGTCTGTCCCACTGCCTCTTCACCTGGACACATCCAGACAGGTAAGATAGAGGCAGCGTCCTGCAACTGTTTTGGTGAACTCGGGCAAAATGTTTTAGTAAACATTATGACACCATTTTACTGCCAATATTTCACTTAGTGTGGGTTTTCTCTGGACTTCCTCCCTGATAATTCAGATTTGACTGCAGTTGTGAAAGTGAGGTCAGAAAAATGAATTTAACTTTTATTAGTTAGTTTAAGTAAATACAACTTAAATATAATTAAGTAATAAATGCTATGTTTAGTGGTAAACAGATTTTACCGGATACTTGATATTACAGTAGTAAAAAGTGTTTAGATTTTATGAAGCAAATACTTTGAGTCAGGTTTTCAGTGTGTGTGGAGAGGACTGATAGGATGTGCTAACAAAAGTGCTGGTTGTTTATGAGACTAAAAGTTTGATGTGAACAAAGATCAGTGTTCATTTTGTAACAGTCTGTTCTTTGTTGCACAAAACTGTGAAAAGGGTTTTGGGTAATCATGGGTTTGCAGCGTGAAACATCACTTCTGCCACAGTTAAATCGTAATAGTTGTTTAATTCATAAGCAAAGGTCAAGAGATGAGATGAGATCAAATAAAACAGGATAAGATTAGATTGGATTATAGATAAGATCTCCTCAAAGGAAAATGTGGTGGTTCCAGCAGCAACATTCCGACACATATTCACACAGATACACATATACTCTTACTCCTATAAATATAAAATAAAATACAATAGAGAAATATAAAATAGTGCATGTTAAATGTAGATTAAAGATGTCATATGATGTAATAAGATGGGGATGGGATGTACTGAATGATGTCATGGATTCACTGATTCATCTATGTTGGCACTAAGTTACTGAAACACAACAGTTGTGTTTGTGAAAATAGCAGCAAGACATGAACAAAGAGGTTGTGTGTGATTTTAGGGAGGTTTGGATCCAGAGTGTGAACTAATCAAACAAACCGACAAATTGATTTATGACGAAACTACTGTGGATCATCTGAGCTGCGACCTCTGAGCAGATCGGGGGAGGAGTAAAACGCTCTCAGTCTTCACACCTGGATTGCAGTGTGCCCATCACTCTGCTGAGCCCTGTGCTTCCACTGGGAGTCGTGGCGAGGCACCAAACCAGCGCAGTGGAGGAAACATCATCCGTGCGCTGCAGGAGTTTCGCGTGCATGGGAGTCACTAACTTTTTAATAAGTGATACTGCTCCACGTTTAGCTCTGGTCAAATCCCCGCAGAGGATTTCCACTTAGCATCAGGAGTCATCACTGAGGTCTCTTCCCATTTAATAAAAACATCAGTGCATGTCCCCTGTCTTTCTCCGGATGTCATCAGCTCTCCGCCACCATAACAGCGGCTCCTGCAAAGACATATTCATGCGTAATGATGGAGGAATTTTTGGAGATGTGAATGGGTTATTTTTTGTATGTAGGCTTGTTAAAGTACCTTCCTACCAGTTAAGACGAAAATACTTTATTTTATTTTGGTGAAGAAACAATAAAGGAGCTATGGAGTTGACATAAATAAAAAAATATACAATATTTTAAAGAAGCAAATAAAAACAAGTAAATATTGTAGGTATGTCCATAAAATGTTACACACTAATTTGTATGGCTCTCATTGTGAGGACATTCACTGGCATAACGCATTGAGCTCGTACCCCGTCCTCACAAATATGGTTTAACATGTCACACACACACACACACACACACACACACACACCGGCAGAGACAGCAGACACACAGGAGGACAGTGCTGTGGGAAGTCTGCTCCATTCTCCTCATTTCATTCCAACTTCTGTGCGCACCGTGGTTCCTGCTCGGCACAACAGGCTGTGGAGGTCCACGGAGCAGCGGCGCAGGGAAATCTGACTGCGTGGATGGACGGATGGAGAGATGGGCGGAAAAAAACTGACAGCACCGTGAAAAAAAAAAACACCGTGAAGTGGACGTGGCGTTTCCCCGGGGTTTCTGCACATTTGGTTCGTCTGCTCCAAGTGCTGAACAGGTGAAGCTGCAGAGTTGAACGAAGCTGTATTGAGGATGGCTCCGTTGTATTTATTTGGTGTTTTTGAACACGATGAGTGTCTGATGGGATAAATGAATCACATGTTGTCCAGTTTGCTCTTTGGATCCGAAGAACACAATCCTACAAGTTTGCTTTTATTCCACACTCCTGGACATTAGGATGCTGGAGGAGCGGTTTTCCATTTAACAGAAGTCCAGGCCTGTTTGCTGCTGAGTATATGGGGAAGGAGCTCAGCGGAGATTTACTTGTGTGCAAAAACCATTTATCCGAAACTTCCAGAGATGAAGGAAAAATCCAAGAACGCGGCGAAGACGCGGAGGGAGAAGGAGAACGGAGAGTTTTACGAGCTGGCCAAGCTGCTGCCTCTGCCGGCGGCCATCACCTCCCAGCTGGACAAGGCCTCCATCATCCGGCTGACCAGCAGCTACCTCAAGATGAGGGCAGTCTTCCCCGACGGTAGGCACCCAGGGCGCACTGAGATCTCTATATGGACATGTCTGGTTTATAGGAGAGATGAGCAGAAATATTTCCAAGGCCCAAAACAAAGAGCAGGCATGTTATATTGTGCCAAATTATATCATAGCTTGTAAATTATTTTATTGTATCCATGTTTTTATCAGTGCGTAAAACGTATTTTTTTGTAGTGTGGTGTTAATTTTATTATTGTCATGGTTCATTTATGGCAATTTTCATTACCACCAGTCACCTCTAACTTCCTCAGTAACATCATCATCAGCATTAAAAGATGTGAAGACGTGGATGTGGAGACGCTCTTTGATATAAACATCCAGTTTCCACAATGTGTCAAAAAGAAAAGAGACAAATTGTGAAATATGAAGAGAAATGCAAGAAGTTATTCTTCTTTATAAAAAGAGGATTTAAGCAATTTCTTTATTAATTCTTTAGTTAGTAATTTACTAATTCATTACTTTCTTCATGATTATGTTTAGATAATAATTTACCAACGGAAATATTTCACTTCCACATACAAAGCAATCACAGGATTTGTCACAACTTCTACATTTGTTTTTAAAATTTGCTCTAAAGAAAATAATTTTTGAATCCTTTCTGAAGACATGCATTAAAAACCTTTATTTATTCCTTAGATTTCATTAGGAGGTGTTATATATTTTACTGCTTTACAACCAGTGTTTAATTGGGAATTTTAATAATATTCAAAATAAACGTAAAGAAAGTTTTTTGCAGCATCTTTCTTCAAAAAATCTGCTTCAAAATGTCGAAGCCTTAATTTAACATTTATTTACCAGTAGTGATGGTTTGATTTGTTTCACTTTCTTCAGGATCAGATTCTCAGCAGTAAAAGTGAAGTGAATTTGTCCCTTCACTCAACATAACTTCTGGTCTGTTAAATAAATTGTGTTAATTAGTGTGTGACGGAAGTTTCCAGCTTGTTTTCTCAGTCTGATTAAAAGCTGATGTCTGGTTCAAACGCCTCACTCATTCATCAAGGTGAATTATTTCATTAGGCCGCGCACAGCTCCTGCGGAGCGGGTTAGGGGGCAGGAAAACACAGCCTTTCCTCTCTGTCATCACTCATAAAGTCAGACTAACA
>OOFC01016853.1:0-17083 GCA_900323345.1 Pseudochromis fuscus
AGCCAATCCCTTCATGAGCAAACTTTGGGACGGACCAATTACATGCCCCTGTTGTTGATGCATCATACTGAGAAGCCGGAACAAGCGTTTCTCCCAAATCAAAACATTGAAAATGTCGGACATGGCTGCCGTACAAGTGTTTACTCCTGCTCTAGCTTCGGTTTTGCAAAAACTGGAAAATATAGAATCTCTAAATCGACAGCTGTCATTAATGTTAGTCCTCTCTCCTCCGTTTGCCATAGCTCCATTCGTTTGTTGTCGTGGTGCGGCTACACGCGCTACACCATTTGACAGAATACGCTAACGTCATATCCGGTGTAGTGTCTCACACTTTGTGCGTCACATTCGACTTCTGTGATTGGTTCCCTCTCAGCTTGCTAAGCCCGCCCTCGAAATGAGAGACAGCAGTGCAGCTGCAGACCCTCACATCTTTGTAAAGTATTCTTTCAAAGTGTGTTGGGCCTGGTTGATCAGGTAACAAAACCAACGGGTGACATCACATCAGCTTCTTCCTCTCCCCTATACAGTCAGATATTTACCGATTAAAATGCCACATTGCAAGGATTAGTTATTCATGAAGACACTATCCTGTTTTCAGGATGAAGAGGGCGAATTCTCTGAATGTGTTGAACGTTGGAAGCAGAGACGGTCCAGACGGTGATCAGGTGAGAAAACTGCTGCCATAATAGAAATTTAAGATTAAATCCCAACACCTTCAGCATCGTAACACTCTTCACATGTTGGTTTTTGTTCCCCAGTCAAGTCACCTGACGGACATTCGAGGCCTGAGCTCCAGCACGCAGAGTCTGACGAGACGAGGGTCACTCGGTGGGAACAGCTAACACACACACACACACACTCCCTTGAAATACAACACCTCAACAATAACGGGACAGACGTTCACACACTGACTAAACCCGCTGCTCTGAACTGATGGTGAGTCTCCTCCAGGAAAGCCCATAGTTTCTCAAATTCTCTAACATTCAAATTTAATTATCTAATTTTATGAAGTAATAACAAAGGAAAGTTTTCTCTGCTCTTGAGATAATGTAACAATAATAAGGATGATAATTATTATTATTATTATTATTATTGACTTCAAAAAGCAATAAGAGGTGTAGTTCACCTGTAGAATTTACATGAACATATCAGCGTTGCACTAAAACATTTCCTTCCTGATCACTTGAAATTTAACACATCATTCCTGTTTTTAAGTTACCAGTTGATTACATGTTCAACACAAATCCTTAGAGTACTTAAAGTAACAGTTTACACTGAAAAGAAACTAAATTTGTATATAAATCAGACCATGTCAATAAAAGTAAACCTTAAAACAACATGACAGGTAACGCTTTACAATAACAAACAGTAGTAGTGAGTGAGGAGTTAATTTAGAACCAAGTGAGAAACAAATCAGTAATAACCTGATAGTTGAGGAATCAATAAGTAGAACTTCTCTTATTCACAATCATATAATAGATGATTATCACTAATGAAAGGATTCATTCATAGAGTTTCTTCATCACCTATGAAGATGCTTCTGGTTTGTTCCTCCCTTGTTTCTCCACTCCATTTCATATGATTACAAGTCATTAACTAATTCGTACCACATTTGTTTCCTGGTTACTTCTCAGTATTGCAAAGTGTTACCTCAACAGCAGGAGTTATTTATGTTTTTGAAGTCTCACTCAAAAATTGTGTCCACAAAGAAGTTAACTTCAACCTAATTTAAATGTGATGAATGCACTTTTAATTATACTGTCAAGGTGAATAATGAAAACAAACGTGTGTTGGACCACGGTTCACTTCTAACATTCCACATGGAGTCATGTTTTAAACTTAAGAAATCTACTGTGATTTCCACCAGCTCGACAAAAGGCACATATCCAACTTGAAAGATGGTACTTTTAAAAAAAAGTTTTTTTATACATTATGTCTGTTTAATTAATATATTCTCTATCAGTCAAACTCTTGATGGTTGTATATCATCGATCTTCAAAGTATAGAGTTATATTATTTTGCAATTATGACTTTTGGGTTTGAGTCTAATCAGAAAACAGATTGAAGATCTCTGGATTCCTCACGCAGTGTTGTCTTGATAACTTAATTGAGGTGACCATTACTCGATGTTTTAAAAAGAGCCAAAACAAAATAGGAATCCAAGTTCATAAGACATTTAAAAAATAAAATGTTTCTTTCCTGTCTTTACTCAAGACTTTTTGATGTTTTCTCTCTCAAATCTCTGCGCTCTTTGTTTCCAATAGACTCGAAACTGTTGCTGCACACGTAAATTTTAGTCCTTCTCACTCTCAGACTCTGTGCACTTGCAAAACTTCAGCTCTCAGATGTTTGCTCGGGGGTTTTTGTTAAACGACCCTGAAAATAACTGAATCTGACGTTTAGGATTTTAGGTTTTGTGAGCGAATAAAAGAAGTCAGAGTGCAGGGAAGGAGAAGGTATTTGTTCAGCTACATTATATCTGAGTGCAGAGGCAAACATGACTAGAAGGAGCAAAGGAAATTTGCACGCGAGCTGGAGCTATTTGAGAAAAAGAGGGAAAACATGACAAAAAGTTTAAAAAGAGAAACAACCATAGACTGCATATAGAAATGGACGAAGCTTTCAAATGAGGCCATTATGAAAAGTTAAAAAGTGGAATTTTCCCCAACGGCCACAAGATGCTGGCTCCAAAATGTGAGTCCACAAACCAACGGGTGACTTCACGTTAGCTTTGTCCATTCTATAAAGAGTCTAGAGAAACAATTCAATCTTTAATTAGAAAAGAAAAACATTGTTGCTAACGTGTAAAGACAATCAAAACTTCTAACATGCAACCCAGAGAGCAGAGCACAGTGAATAATAGACTTTTCTAATGAATGTAAAGTTGAAACAAGGCAAAATGTGCAGAACAAGCAGAAGCAGCCAGATGTTTCGAAATACATAACTATTTGACAAACTGATTGTTTGATGTAACATCAACAACCTCAAGTATTCTACTTTAAAACATCTCTTTTAATTCTACATCTCTGCTTATTCACTGAAATGCCTCAAACCCTTGAATAATAACTAAATACTTTTAACATGTAGATTATTTTTGTTGTTTGCTGTAAAGAGTCAAGATTTACAACATTACCTAAACAAAAACAGATTTATATCTTTATCATTTCGACACTCAGTTAAGTTTAAGATGCAGAAGTCATAGTGCTGCTGGGAAATACTTGCTCCCTTTAAAATGATGTTACAATCCTGGACTTGGATTTTATTCCTGTTAGGATTCACCTCCTCTGTATCCTGTTTTTTCCCCATCATGGAGAATTACTGATTGTACATTTGCTGTGGTAGAAGACGTGACTGCTGTTTGTTTAAAGGGCTGAAATGTTAGTTATTGTAGGACCTACAGTCTGTTACCAGCTTAATGAAGCACAAGTCAGAATGTTACAGACTAAATGGGAACATGTAGAATCTGGAGCGTTTGGCTCCTCTGAAACTGTTTATTCTGTTAAAGACAAATGTTTGTATTTTATATTTGCAAACCTGAAATAAATTACAGTAAGACACTTGCACTGGTTGGTTTGTCCTTTTTTGCATATAGACTGTTTATTAATATAGACGACGGCAGCGGGTCTCAAATGCAGAGGTGCAAAAGAGTGCAATACCATCTATGGCCACTAGATGCTGGCACCAACTGACTTTTCCAGGATTTAAAATAACCATTTTCAAATCGATCTGTCAATATATTTTTTCCACAAGTCATTCTGATGTCATTAGCCAAAGTCGACTCTTTTTTTTCCTCAGAGACCTGGTGATCCATCTGAAAATCATTTCATCATTAGGGAGATAGCAGTGGGGTCAGTTTGACAGCTGATTGACAACCAACATGGCCACATTCAAATACCACACTCCTGGCTTCAGACAGCAAGTCCACAAACCAGTGGGTGATGTCTCGTTTGTTTTGTTTCCAAGAACGACCAAGAGTCATTTCCTTAAATACAAACATTTATATAGAAAAAAAACACACAAATGTTAATGTCCAGTATAAAATGCGACTATGTACAGTTGCAGTAGCAAAAGGAAACTTAACAGTAGTCTTGTCTGTATGACAGACACTTAATGGAGCGATGTTACAGCCACAGAGGGGGAAACACATTGACCCACTGATGTTTGTAACTTATTTCTGACACATCTGCTCATCTGAAGATACAAAACATTTTGGAGTTGAAAACAACTGTCACAAACTACTGAACTCTGAAAATGTGGAAACCTGCACATCCAAATCAGGATGTTAATTCAAGTAAAAGGTTCTAGAAACTGTTCTTTTATGTCTGTTGACTTCTGGGGGCCAAACTGAGTAGATTATGATGTTGTCCACTGTACCACAAGTGGACCAACATGGTGGTACATGGCTCAGATCTTTGGGGTTGAACATTTTAAATACTTTTAAGGTACGTTTTACACAACTACTTGAAGATTCGATTAAAACAAAACTGCAGAAGAAATGTCTGCAGTTCGATCCAGTTCTGATCTGTAGTGAGGTCACTGTAACAACGGACGACCCTGTTAAGGGCGTTGCTATGGTGATGACATGCAGTGTATGTCACCTTCAGGTCTGATGAGCGATCTGAGTGATTTTCTTCAGCATTTCCTCCGACTGCAGCTGTTCAAGAGTCAGCAGAGACAGACCCAGCTGGTCCTCCTGCAGAGACACAGAGGACAGAGACTGTCAAAGCAAAGAGGCAGCGAGATGGAGACAGTGGACACAGAGGGGCAGATGTTATTAGATCCTAATTATTATTATTCTGACTTTAAATACTTCCACATATTTGTTCACACTCCTGTGAGGCCAGGTCCTGCTGTGTGTAGAGGTTCAGATTTTACACCTGTGTGGAGTATGTACCTGTCTGAAAGGCTGAGCCATCTGCCGTAAGAAGTGCTTGGAGAGCTGGATGGCCTCGTCCACGGTGAGGTTCAAACTGCCGTCGCTGATGTGCTCCTGAATCCAGCGAGGAAGTTTCCCCCGTTTGTCTGCTCGAGCGTAACGCTGAGGAGTGGAGAGGGAGTCACTACAACTTCGATCAGCACGACTGCTTCATCTTCACTCAGATCAGCAGACACCAGCTGATTTAAAGCTCGACTGAGAAGACTGTGGATATAAAGCCTGTTGTACTTTGGCAGGATCAGACATATTCACACACCTTGTCAGCAAAAATCATGAGTCCGTAGTCGGTCTTTCCTCTGATGGCTCTGCCCACACACTGAGCTGCGTGTCGCATGGCGTCAAACGTCAGGAAGTCGTTCTCTCTGATCTGAAACTGATCCCGAAGGTACTCCAGCCGAGCCTGGACCATGTGTTTCAGTGAGGACATAAAATTGGTTTTCATCATCATCATCAGGATTTTGTGTCCACACTGAGAGCTGTAGAGTCACAGAATGGTGAATACTGCTTCTATAAAATGGGATGAATCCCACTGTCCAGTATTATTTATTGTGCAGATGCTTATATGATCTATAGTGCAACTTGTAGTCCGACAGTTTTTCTGGACACTAATGATACTGACCTTCAGGATGCGGCTCTGTGTGTAAACATAAGGGACTCCGAACATGATGACTGCTCGGCCAAAGTGATGCACTGAGGAGAAAACAGAACGAGATCATCAAACACACAGGTGAAATGTTTGCTGCTTCTCTGCATCGTACACAAACTTAAAAAAAATCTTGATCTGGCTTTTTCAGTTCTTTATCATTCCTGTCTTTCTCCTTCTACTGGATCCATATTAGTAATTGGACGACTTACCAAAGTCGATCCCTTCAGACACTTTTCCTCTGGCCACAGACAAGAGGATCGCTCCTCTGCCGTTCTCACAGGCCTGACGAACAGAGAGAGGTCAGAGGTTACAAGAAGATTATACCATCAGTTGGTACTTATTCATTTACAGCACAGCTCAATTTAAAGAGAAAAATGTCAATAATAACAACATGGTAAACAACTGAATAATTTGTAGACTTGATTCTTTGACTTAATCATATTAATAATAATAATAAAATGGGAGCACAGGAGTCTCTCTGACCTCCTGGTATTTCTCCAGGGCCATGCTCGTCTCAGCTGCATCCGGAGTCTCAATGAAGATCAGTTTGTTTCTCTGAATATTTTCCAGGATTCCCTACAAACAAACAAAAAAAACAAAATACAAAAGCAGGAAAGAAATATTAGAATTTCCAAAATACTGTCTGCTCCATAGTGCTTTAAATATTGTTCATATCATTCATTATACTGCTGCACAGACACTGACCTGTTCGTACCAGGATGCCACAATGTTCTCCATGTACACGTAGCTGGTGAAAAACGCCACGATCCCATCAGGAACGATCGCAGACATCTCAAGGAGCAGGTTTCCATAGTTACGAATCACAGCTGGAGGAAAAAAAACACAAAAAAAATCATCCCCTCACATTTAGTCTGAAAACTGAAAAACATTTACAGTATTGATTCTGACTTAAATCATGTATTACAATGGAAGTGAAGGGAGATGATCTTCAAATTGCCTTCAACTTACTCTGACCCTGAACTTCAACTTCTTTCATATACTTCAGCTGTATCTTCTACTGCGACTGTTTCCTCTTCTCCTTCTGTATTTTCTACTACTTCTACTTTTTGTCCTTTTAGGCACAAACTGTTCAATGGATTACAATTTTGTGCTTTTTAAATATTTAATGCATTCAACTGTTCTTCAGCTATGCATGTATAAATCAAACATGCTAATAAATATTTTAGTTATACATCAGTATTATGTGGGTGATCATGCTCTAATAAATAATGAGATATTTTTACTCACCAAAGTCTTCCCTGGTCTCAAACTTGGAGCTCAGAGCCACCTGATCGTTTCCTCTGCCAACAATCTGTGAACAAAGAAAATTAATCTGATTAATACCGTCACATTCTTCTCAAATTCTGGTTGTGTGTTGTGCAAGTGTAGTTACACACCAGAGGACAGAGGCAGGTCCGTGCCAGTGTCATGGTGAAGGACGCCATGGTAACAGGGCGAAAGTCAAGGATTCTGGGATAGATGTCCAAGGGAGAGAGAGTCTGAAAATGAAGAGGACGACGGTCAGAATGAGATCAGGCAAGAATCTAATTATCACAATACTGACTCTTTTATTTCAACATGAATAAAAGAATATATTTAATTATTCAGAGCTTCAAACTGACACTAACTGTCAGACACAAGGCTGTGAGATCATCTTCACATGAATGAAAACAAACAAGCAGCAGTGAAACATTTCAGAAACAAGCTGCAGGATTATATTATAAATATGACAGAATATGAGAGGTTTACAGAGTAATCACAGATATTTTAACTAAATTAATCCTTCAAATAAAACAACATTTAAACAAGGGGATTTTTTTGTTAACTATTCTACTGCCTCAGTTACAGGAGCCTGACTTTTGTTTTGTTTTTGTAGCCATGCGGCAAAAACCAGAGCTGTAACTGTTCCAAGATTATCCCTTAAAGCTCAGGAAATTATATTTTTGAATATATAAATGACACCATGTCATGATGTTTTCTGCATCTTTACTTTCCAGTTTACAGGTTTGCTCTTTTAGGGAAAGTAAATTTAACCATTTTCCCCTTGTCTTGTCTTCTATCTGTGGGAGACTGTCCCTGTTTTATACACTTATCCTTCAGGAAGACTGAACATTAATGGTGTGAAAATGAGTATAGTACAAAACCATCCTTAAAAGACAATTTTATTAAACACATTCCTACGTACGCCTGAGGTGATGACGACCGACTGAAACCTTTGGAAAACAGGTTTGATGGCTATAGACGGATCCATGCAGCTGAGACAGGACAGAAAACACAGATCAGGACAGTCACATGTTAATATCACATGCTTTAACATTATAACATTATATAATATCGCATCACCTCACATCTTTAACTGCTGCTTTCTATCAACAATCCAAGGGAAACATCTAATTATTACAAATAGTTCTCAAGTCTAGAAATGCTCCTGTGAAGATGTTTCATATCATATCTGTACTTGATCATTAAACATATTTCAAAAACCATAATTTCCACCTGAAGTGCAGCACAGGGTTGGCAATGGTCGGAGTTCTGTCTTCGAAGGGCTCGATGATGATAGTGAAACCTTTACACAGAGATTTTTTAATGAACACTTGAGAGACATCAAACTCATATTTATTTGTCAGGGTGGTTTGGTTGGACTTGTCAGTGCTCAGGTACCTTGGCTGTAGGTGCTGACGAGCGTGGCAAAGTTGGAGATGAGAGTAACAGCTGAGAAGTCGGCGATGTCGGCGATCTCCAGAGTTCTGAGTAACGACTGTAACCTCTCTGCACAAAACCTGGAGACACACAGATACAGGATCATTACAGCCTCGCTAATGATGTAATGTTTGGCTCTTGAGGGGATCCATCAAAACTGTCAAAGGTATTTAAAAGCTTTAAGAACGCCCATTGTGTCTACCACACAATGGGCCATACTCCCAGTTTCTCTCCCTAAAGATCCCAAAACCTAAAGATAAGGAAAACAAAAACACAGATAACTGAGCTACCGACAAGCTCCACCCAAAACTAACTAAACTCACTAAAATAAAATGTCAGGTAAAAGAAATCAAAGAAACCTGTTGGAGAAAAGGAGGAGGACACAGAGGGAACAACCACCTCTCCTCACATGCTGCTCAGAGTGGGTGAAGGTGTCTCCTCCTTCAACCAATGCACTAAACACACTCAGGAGCACAGGAAGTGGAAGGAGGAGAGAAAGAGGTGAGTCTCATGAACCAATCATGGACGGAGAAAGTGTGTTAATGAAGGACTAAATAGTATGAAAGGTTGTTGGTTTTTTTTTTAAGGAGACCCAGTAGAAGTTGAAAAAGTGGAAAAGCGGAAATTGTATAAAAAGTAAAGATAAAAGTAGAAGCAGTAGAAGTCAAAAAAGTGCATAAAAAGAAGTAGAAAAAAAGAACAAGTAAAAGTAAACCCAGTAGAAAGGTAGATCAAGTAGAAAGAGTAGAAGTATGTAGCTGAAGTAGAAAATCCACCTGAAGTCTGTGGAAGTAGTTAAAGTCAGTAAGTTGAAAGGGAGTTGAAGATTGTCTTTATTCACTTCTATAGTAAAAATGAAGAGGAAAAAAGTGGGATATCTTAAAAATAGAAAGGGTAGAAAAAAGGAGAAAACAAACAAAATGCCCTGAAAGAGCTGAACCTTTGATGGTTGAATGTTTCTGTAGCTCAGAGTGAGTCAAGACAGAGGAATAATAAAGATTAGAATGAATAGTGTGAACTGTTTTCAGCATTCACTTATAACAAGGTGAAAAAAACAAGATTCAAAGTGAGAGAATGAAGGAAGAAGTTAATGAAGAATCAAGAGATGAAGTGAGTGAACTGGTGAAGAGATGGGAAAGTGAAAAAGAAAAAACTTCATGACCACGAGGCCACAGTTTAAAGATTGTTTTTCTGAAGGTTTCCAGGAGCGGTCGGGTCCAAATGTACAAGATTTGAGTTTTCCTGGTGACACTGACCTCAGAGGTTTGCGGTCGATGCAGACTTTGTCGAAGATGTCTTTGAGGAACTGAGGGGCGCTCTCCTGGACGACATGTTGGACCCTCAGACGGGACTTCAGATACTCCAGGAAACGTCTCAGGAAACCAACAAAGTGCTCGGCTGTGCGAATTGTCCCAGGAACCGCCTCTGACAGAGAGAGAGAGAGAGAGAGAGCAGGAAAACTTTCAGTTTGAGTGAATAAATCTGTAAACAGTGTAAAACTCTGCTGGTTTATTGTGACACAGTCCAAATTATTTACTTTGAAATCAAAGCAATGAACAGGTTATCTCAGTGTGGACTTTCAGCCCTGGTGATGGACCAACCTTGAAGGATTTCATCAGGTAACACCGGGTTTGAGAGGTAGACATCTGTCTCCCTGGCAACGTTGGCTTCCTTCAGCCCCTCCACCAATCGTCTGTACTCCTCCCTCAGCTTAGCAGCGTCCGTCTCCTTTATCCTGTTGGACAGCAGAGGAGAAACTGTCTGTTGCAGGCTGGATATTGTGGATACAGATTAAATATTTTCTTTTGGAAGGTTCAACTAATTATGAGACAGTCATCGTAGTTTTGATGATCTGGTTTGAACATCAATGAACAGACAGGTGTGATGAACTTACAAGACAAATCACTTCTGCTTGTATAAATGGCACATGTCTGAGCAGTGAAGCTCCTTTTATAAACAGTGGATTACATAATGTGTGCACATCTTAATGCTGCTCCCAGGACAACTGGGAGATACAATCCCTCCAGTGGGTCCTGGGCTGACCTCTGAGTCTCTGCCCAGCTGGCTGTGCTGGGTAAACCTCCAACCAGACGCGACCAGGCGGCGTCCAGATCAGCTGCCTGAAACCAACTCAACCGGCTCCTCTCAATGTGTAGGATTGAGGCCCACCACCCGGCGAAGGAAACTCAGTGCAGCCACTTCTACCCACAATGGTATTCTATTGGTCATTACCTAAAGCCTGACTAGAGGAGGCTCAGGATGTGGACTAACTAAAAAACAGTAAGCACTGCCTTCAATGTTTCAGTACCTTTGTTGTGCTACTTACTTGTGTATGGTGTTCTGCAGCGTGTCCACATTGTTCTGGCATCGGTCCAGCGTTCGTCTGGTGATATTCACACTCATGGAGTCGATGCAAACGTTGTCTGAGGACAAAGTGAAAGAGACAGAAGAGAAAGAGGTGAAAAAAAAAAACAAAACAATATATCCTGCCCCAGAGCTTAACGTTCCCCTCAGCTCAGCTCCTCACCGATGTTGTGAGCCTCATCAAACACCACCACAGATTTCTTGGCGAGTTCTTTGGACACCAGGTCAGCGATCTTTGGGTCCAGCAGGTAGTGGTAGCTGTACACCACGATGTTGGCGTGCAGGATCTGACAGGAAAGGAAACAAACAACATGCAACTGAGTTAAAACAGGATGTTTTACAAGAGTCCCACCATCACCAGCTCTAATCCGCTCAAACTCGTTTTTCTTGGGATTAAACACTAAAACTGTCAGTTTTTCAGCAGGTGTCTCTGAAGCAGTTCATTCCATTATTTTCCCAAGAAAAACAGCATTTTCTTTATGCTTACAAAACCAAAACCCGTAACGTACCGAGTAGCGAGCCAGGTAGTACGGACACCAGCCTTTCCTCCTGCCAAAGTCCTTCAGGTCGTCCAGGTTGTAGATGCCGGCGGGAAGAGGTACCTGTCGGCCGACTGAATCAAACTCCTAACACCAACAAACAGAACAATGTGGGAGGTCGAAGGAAACAGGAGCGGCAGTGAGACGTATGTACAGAAACTAAAACTAACATCACAGCAGGATGAACCACATTCACTGTGGCTTCAGTAAAGACACCGACTGAGAATCACGAGCTGAAGTTTGTTCTTTAGTTTCCTCCTTCAAACACACATCAGTCACTCTGATGGCTCCTGCAGTTTGTCTCTGAGCCCCAGGTCATGTTGTGGGTTCATTCAGAGGACAGAACCAGGAACCAGACACCAGCTCGACTCTGTAGTTACAGAGAACTTTCCATTGTTTGCTTTCACACAGTTAGAAATCCTGACAGGAGACACTGTGTCCTGTAAAGGACGATTACATTGTTCAGGTTTTGTTCAACTGCTGCAGCGAGCTGTAACCTAGTGTCCAATTACTGAAAAATAATCTAATTAGACTTTAAACCAAGCAGAAACTTAGCAGGAATTTTCCCAGAACACAGTTGTAGGAAGTTCAGTCATCAAGCTGCAATCAGTCCAACACAGAGCTGATGAATGAGCTCTGATGATCTCCAATGATCTTTGACTTTTGTTATCTTGAGTTTGAAAACATTATTTTGGACTGAAAAGGGCGATTCTTCGATTTCAATTACAAAAAATCTAATTTAAGAAAGTAATCAAAGTTCAAACTGCAAGCACAATTGATAGTATCTGATATTTACTTTGCGTGTTTATGATGCGGCGTCGACTCCCTGCAGGCTAGTCCAGGTACAAGAAAAGGTGCTTCACAATAACATCAGACATGTTTAGTGTTTACATGGACTTGTATAGACAAACAGCAACTGCTCTGAATCAGATCAGATCAAGCAGACTTCTCACCTCATAGAAGCGGCACACAGGCAGGCTGGGATTGCTGTGGCGTTGAGCACGAATGTACGACGCTGTCAGACTGTGACACTTCCCATCGACCTCCTTACCGAAGCGCAGAGAGCTCACCTGTGTGAAGGTAAGCATTTGTTCCATATTTCAGACATTTAGCAGAAACAAAGTTGGCTGTTATTCTCTCCTTCAGCTGTTGTGCGTTCATGCTTCTCCTGTGGTGTGCATGTGTGAGGTTCTGGTTCATACCTCCGGGTGGATGCAGAGGTTTTTTCTGGAGGACAGAGCCAGAGCCAAGAAGTTGTTGCTCTGTCCAGTTTCTTTGGCATAAAACTCCATCAGCTTCCGCAGCTCCTCCACAACCTCATCACACAAGCGATCACAAGTTTGATTTAAGATGTGAGGATTTTTAAACCACCTTCTACCAAAATTATATTATAAGATTTTCACTCACCTTCTCAATCTCTGGAACTGTTCTTGAGCAGTATATTAACTTTGTCACCTCCAAAGGAAATGCCTGACAGAGAGAAGCAAACATGCCAAAGGTGTGTGTGCATCATCAGGTGATGAGAAGCCAGAATAAATCAAAACTCCGTCAACAAGTACAATTCCAACGAGCCGGAGAGAGGAGTTAAACTCACCCTCTGGTAGGCGACAATGAGAGACAGCAGGGAAATTGTCTTCCCTGTTCCTGAAGGCATCTCCAGGACTCCATGACCCTGAACACAACACAGGTTGAGTTAAGTGTTCAGCATCAAAAAACAGAAACTCTTACATACAAGAGTAAACTTCTGAAATGAAAGGACTTACAAAATGTCTTGAAGGAACCGTAAAGTAAAAGATCTGACTTTTTCTTTCCAGAGACGGTGCTACACCTACCTTCTACAGAATAAACGCAGAGATGCTTTAACATCACCCACCTTGGCATCCAGAGTCCTCTTCAGCTCCAGCATGTAGGAGTACTGCTCAGGGTAGATGTAGTCATAAGGAAAATACACCAACAGACCGTCAATGTTGAGCCTGGAGTCAAACAAGAGCGATGTTAGCATCACACAGCAGCTAGCAAGGCTGCAAACCCAACCACATGAACACACGCTGCAGCGATAACTCAAAGCTAATCACACACAACTCGCAGATGAAGTTCTAGTGCAGCTGATAAAGTGTGACTTACTGCTTTAGTTAAAGTTAATGGAAACATGCTAACACTGGCAGTCCATGCTGTGTGCGACCACAGCTTCTCTTTCTTCTTTGTCTTAATAAAAAAATACTCACTTCATTTTCACTGAACGTTAAACAGTCTCTCCTCTTCTTTTCTTTTCTTGTCAGACACTTTTGTTATTCTGGAATAATCATTAATTACTTTAAAATGAACAAAAACACAAAACAAACTGCACTAAATCAACGCTACAGGCTGGTGCAGTTTCTTCTTCTACGGATTTTGGCTGCTTGTTCATACGCGTTTATCGCCTCCTACGGGACGAAGAAGAAATACTTGAATTACCATCTGTCCCACGTAGGAACTAAATAGTATTAATTATATTATTATAGCATACTTTTAATCATCCGGTCGCAGCACGTATATTTATTATTTTATTTCCCTACCTACGGGTTTTAATTATCTTTTTTTTTAATTATTTCTACTGGCTAGCATTATACCGATATACCACCGGTTTTGGTGGGGAAGTAAGCATCCAGTACTAACTCTTTATTAATAACGCTTGGACTGTATTTTGGATCATTTCGGAACTATTTTACGACATTCTTTCACGTTAGCTTAATTTTTCCATTTTATTTTGAAAGGTTTTATCGGAAACAGTGATTTCTGCATTGACGTGCATTTTGCTAATTCTTCAGTTACACACTGTGGCCACTCGAGGGCGGTATATACACATATGTCCCTGGAATCTTAGCAGTGAATTTGGGGACGTCTCCACTATAGCGTCCGGTAACTTCCTTCAAAATAAAACAACAACGTTTTCTGGTCAAAGACCATGTTGCAGAAGTGAATTATTCTGCGGGGACTTGTGTCACCGCGCTAGCAAGGTCAATCCATACAAACCTTGCTAGCATGCGGCGCTAAATACACAATCTGCATTAACGATTTTACCTTCACTCTGCATAGCGTCTGTACTGTATTTTGGATCATTTTGTAGCTATGTTACGTTCCTTCACCAATTGTATTGTATTATTTTGAAAGGTTTTATCGGAAATAGTTTTTGGATTAACGGAATTTTATTAATTTCTCAGTTACCACTTGTGACCACTTGAGGGCGGTAAATACACGCATATCCATACTACATCCCTGGAATCAATGGAATTTTAACTCAGTGAATTTACAACACCCCGTCAATGTACACCGTAGCTGCCGGTAATTCTCTTCAAAATAAAACAGCAAAAAAGGTTTTGTCGTTAACAATCATGTTACTAAAGTAAATGTTTCTGTCGAGACTTGTGTCACTTTTCCAGCAAACAATCGGGTTAATCCGCACATTACTGGTTGTTAACGTAACAGATGAAAACCCTGAACGCTAACCTTGCTAACATGCTACCATAAGCTGTATTTTTATAGACAGTTTATGCATGCTACCGATTACTTGTGATGGGGAAGCTGGCAACCAATGCTAACCGGTACGCTTCATTCAGGAATGGAATTTTAACTCAGCGAATTAGCAAAATCCCTGTTAATGTACACCAGAGCTTCCGGTAATTCTCTTCAAAATAAAACAGCAAGAAAGGTTTTCTCGTTAACAATCATGTTACTAAAGTAAATATTTCTGTCGAGACTTGTGTCACTTTTCCGGCAAACAATCGGGTTAATCCGCACATTACTGGCTGTTAACGTAATAGATGAAAACCCTGAACGCTAACCTTGCTAACATGCTACCATAGACAGTTTATGTATGCTATCGATTACTTGTGATGGGGAAGCTAGCAACTAATGCTAACAGGTGCTCTTCATTCATCAATGGAATTTTAACTCGGTGGATTAGCAAAATCCCGTTAATGTACACCAGAGCTTCCGGTAGTTCTCTTCAAATTAAAACAGCAAGAAAAGTTTTCTCGTTAACAATCATGTTACTAAAGTAAATATTTCTGTCGAGACTTGTGTCGCTTTTCCAGCAAACAATCGGGTTAATCCGCACATTACTGGTTGTTAACGTAACAGATGAAAACCCTGAACGCTAACCTTGCTAACATGCTACCATGCTACTTTTGTATACAGCTTATGCATGCTACCGATTACTTGTGATGGGGAAGCTAGCAGCTAATGCTAACTGATGCTCTTCATTGTATTACATGACCATCAACATCCAGGTACACGCAATATTTAATCACATTTAGTAACGTTTTGTTACCGCCTTACGGCTTGGGTTTGTACTTGTATTCTGAAAGGATTTATCGGAAGTAGTAGCGCTATGCCTTTTTGCATCAACGCAATTTTTACAAATTTTATAGATTGTAGTTCCAAATGTTGTCCACCAGAAGGCGGTCAATCCATTATGAATGAATGGAAGGAACTTCGACACATTACATTAGTAATTCTCAATTTTATGTACAGTCTATAGTAGTTCCACTGTCGCGTTAATAAAGTATAGTAAAGTAATGCGAACCTTCGGATTAAATATTGTGAAAGTAAATGTTTGTATGAGTATTATTCTAAATGTTTTTTCGTTGAAACTGCTCCCAGTCTAATATATTATTTTCTGTTTATTTGTATTAGGGACAATTTGTAAAATAACATGTGTCTTAGGGAAGACAGGGAAGAGAAAAGATGCAGATTTAGTTTACTAGCTAATTTCCATCTGTTGTCCCCTGGCAGGAAGATAACAATAAAATGCAAATCAGTCATCTATAGGCATGCACCGATACTCGCAGAACAACATATGGAAGGAAAAAAGCATTTAAAATACATCATAATATTACATAAAAGTTTTTCATAGTTGTAAATCAGATACTCAGATGTAGAAATGAATGTTGACCAGACTGATTGCTTTTTTTACCCAGCATTATGGGTTATTTTATAAACTGAGTTTAAGCATTATTAGTATTAATTATTTGTGAAATACTCCTAATGTTAATATTAAATCACTATATGGACCTCATATGTTTAAATGTGAGTTTGTGTGAAAAAATAACCACAAAGTTTTCTTGATAGGAAACATTTATTCTTACATTTACAGAGGTATATATACAGCATAAATGACATTTGAATAGTAGGCTACTGTGATAATGCAGACAGTGAATGATAGGGAGGTCGACAATATGGATGAAGAGTGTTTTTTAAAAAAAATTCAATATCTGAATTTGATCCAGAAAGCAGCATTTTTCTTACATTTGTAACAACAAGAATAAATGTGCTCAGTGATCCGTCAGTGGTGCTGTAAGTAGAGACCGTTATCTGTTACACAACAACAGTGAAATCAGCAGTTCTTCACGTTTCCTCTGGCACTGAAGAATTTCTGTGTCTGCAGTTTAGCTTAGTCTGACCGAGCACATGTAGTTTAAACTCTACTGCATATGTGAATAGGAATAATCTACGTTTGTAAGAAGTAGCTCAGGATTAGTAGTTGTGCTGCTGGAGAGTTCTCCTGTGTTCCCGAGTCAGTCATAACAAGACTGTTTTTAGGAATGGACGAAGCAAGTGGGGCTCAGAAATAAGGCCAATGTGGAAACGCAAAAAAAATATGTGCAATACCACCGACGGCCACTAGATGCTGGCTCCAAAAAACGCTGGCTCTAATTGACTTCAATTCAAAATGGTCATTTTCCCATCCTGAAATAGTCGCTCAGTACTTTTCTTTCACAAGTCATCCTGATGTCAGTCAATGCTCCTCCTCAGTGATCTGGTGGTCCATCTGAAAATCAATTCAACAATAAGTAGATATTAGGCTTCAACAAGAGGAAGATTGTTTCATACACATTGAACAGTGTCCTCAGGTTCAAG
>OOFC01016857.1:0-19993 GCA_900323345.1 Pseudochromis fuscus
CTTGCTTGCGAGGCAGAGACAGCAGCTATTGTCTTGAGGAGACAAAAGGAGTAGTGACATCACTAATGTTTCAAAAATAAACAGCAGGCTCCTATTATGTGGTACAGTTAAAGCCTGGAAAGGAGACCATATGTTAGGCTGAGGGCTACGCTGCCGAGAGTAGCCACGCATTTCATATCGCTGACAAGTCTCCTCTCCCTCAGCCCTGTCAAACCGCTGTTGTAAAACAATTAAGCTCCTATTAACATATATTTTATTAATTGCCCTATCAACATGGAAAACACAAAGACATGTAAATGCCCCGGCCCTGACAGATTTAGAAAAGCGTAGCGTGGCAGCTTTCTCACAGATAGATGACAGCTGAAGGAATCAGGTCAGATTATATGAGCATGGACAACCCAGCAGATTTGTTTGCTATTGATAGCAGCAATCAATTCAATTAGTCGGCTCATACGTTGAATGGCTGATGAGATTAGCAGGGGTACTGTTTTGTCATTTACTGTTTAATGTATGCATGGATTTCTCTTTCAAAAGGAAAAGCTCTTGATTTTTTTTTTTTTTTTTTTTCATTGTGCAGTGACTGTTTCATAATTATTGCCTCACAGCTTTCTATTTCCTCTGGAGTAATTGGACTGCCCTGTTAGATTATCCGGTCTAAATTGCAATACTAATTATAAAGCCTAACAGTTGTGTCGCATCAATAGTCTATTAGGATTAATTAAGATAGGAAGTGACAGCTGACGATTAAGCGCATCAGTTGCAGTTCAACAATGTAGAGGTCAAACGATCAAGTTCTCCTCTGTCACAGGAACAACGAGCCTCCCTTCAAACATGCAAATGCTTCTTGTTTTTACTCCTGATGTGATGATCTGCCTTCACATGCATCGACTGCTTCATCGTTTGTTTGTTTTTTTATTTATTATCGTATGCTGATTTAGACGTCTGCCATTGTTATTTTGTCACAGCGTCAGAACAAACGATTTCATAATTGATTATGCTTCTAATTACAAAGCATACAATTAGTGGAAGTTATTGATAGTTCAGCATGTGCCTTTTAACCCCCGAGCTGTCCGTCTACTCCCAGAGGAGACGTGTGTCCTTCCGTGTTAATGATGGAAATGACTTTTAGATAACAAGAGTGTCCCAGACAATCAGCTGTGTTTACACACTGACCTGGACATTTACTTGCTTGGCCTCTGTATCTCCCCCTGCCTTTATATATGCCAGCATCGCTCTAATTACACTGCACAGCCGCCCAGGTCTCAGCACATGCTTTTCAATACAACAAGAAGTGGAAAATATACTTTTATTAATTTGGAAATCTGTTTTTTTTCTTTCATGATACATTTCTTTGTTTATTTTATTTAGGATGTCCTCAAAGAAATACACATGAAGACTCATTTCAAAGAGATCTAATAGACAAATGCTGCCATGTTTTAATGGTTAGCCTCACACATCTCCAAATGTCAGCACAGCTCACACCTCCACACAGTTATTAAATACAAATCCAGTGCTGAAGGAAACTATGTTGTTTATTTCATTAATTAAGAATATTATTATTCATGTAACATCACCACAAGTCACGTTCCAGATTGTTGTTTAATACAAAATGTGGAAATAATAATTTTTACAGTTTTTCGTTTTCATCATCTGTTACTTTAAGTTAATTATTTCAACTGCCTAACATTTACATTTGGATCATCTCAACTGTTTCCCAACAAACATCTCAATAAGCCTAATTCATATTTTACCAATTTATTGCTTTTTAACAGCTTTTCTAAATTAGCTTTTAATTTTAAACAATTTCACTGTCTATGTATTATTACCATTAGCTAATTAACTATTTAATCCGTCAGCAGTTCAGCAGGAAATTGTGAACCAAATATAATGCTAGCTAAACTGTTAGCATTACATTTAGCTAACAATTTTGACCATTTATATTTTTCCCTTTTGATATTTCAGCTGTTTCATTTGCTAGCTATTTGTCGAGAAAACGTTAGCTAAATGTGAAGCTAACACAATTATTACTTTTATGTTTAGCTAACTTTTTTAGCTAATTTGACTTTGCTAAATAGTTCTACTGTATATTCACGATCATTCGCTAACTATTTAATCTAATTAGCTAGAAGTTATTAGCTAAATTATAATGGTAGCAACTTTTCATATAACTATTTTAACTGTTGTTTGAGCTTTGCTAAGTATTTCTGTCATTTATACTTTAGTTTTCGTTCATCAGTTTAGTTGTTGATTCAGTGATTTTCTTTTCTATTGCATCTGTTTGTCTTTTATATTAATTCACTTTTTTCTTTTACTATTTCCTGTAGGCTGTTAGTCAAGAAGTTCAGGATAACTATTGTTTTGAGTTTTTAATTAAACTTTTTAGATGTTTGTCCATGACTTTAGGCAATTATTACTTTCATTTACTTTAAATTTTTGCTATTTCATTGATTTCACCATCAATCTCTGACTCATTATTTCAAATGTTCAGGTGTTAACAGTGACTGATGATGAGAGGATATATACACTGTGCAATCAGTCTGTTGTTGCTGACATTTTAAATAATAAAATAAACATCTGACACTCACAATTTCCAGCAAATATGTGGAGATATATTTTTAATGAAATTATGATTTTTTTGTTGATGTTGAGTTATTTTGAAACCACAAATATAAAGAGATGTAAAAGTATATTTCCTGGTTTGGGAGTGGAAGATGGTGGAGTCTTGTTGAATATCTTGTGATAAATATCTTCTATGGTGTCACCAGGACAGAGTTTGTGTGATACAAACAAGCTCATATTAAACAGATCTCAGTATCTACATTTCTACATAAATTGCTGATCTGTGTAGGACATAAATCTTATGGTTGCAGTTGGAGAAAATCTCTCTCTAGAGGGTGTTCAGTAGTTGATATGTAGCAAGAGTAGAAAGTGTATTCAGTCCAGTATGGTGAGTCTCTTAAAGGGCTGGAGTGCTGGGGGGCATACTTACCCTTGAGCTCCCAGAGGAGCAATGTTATTATTGGTAATAAGAAGCGATAAATACAGTGTGAGGGAAGCGTATGCCTCCATAGAAGTTCCACTGCACTGAGTGTATAGGCACCTTTGAGGGTTGCTGTAGATACATTTCTGTCTGTCCTTCCCCAGGAAAAAAAAAAAAAAAACTTCAGTGCAACAGCCAACAAACAAGTTTGTTAAGAGATGTTAGTTTAGGACATCGCAGATTCTGCAGCACAAAAGAGCGTGGCATCTGTGCTTATGACAATTTCAATAGTTTAATCTTTCATGGAGGGCGGTGGAGTGGGGAGCGATGCTAAACTACTGTCAAGACAAATATTTCCAACAGAGTCCACTTGTATAATGGAATGAAAAAAAGAAATATAAGCAGGCACTAAAAGTGTTTCTTCTGCCTCCTGCCCCCCGGCATCAGGCTTTTTCCTTTCCTTATCCAGCACAAAGAGTGCATTGTTAGCAGGGCCATTACAAGCAGTCTTGACTACACTGGACAACATATGGCTCAAGGGAGAAAGCTATAGATTGCAGGGGATGGGAGAAATGGGAAAGTTCATCAGACCCATCTCATCTGACCTCGGCTGATTCGGGGGAAGAATGCAGCGGGACGCTAACGCTGAATAGACAGATTTTCCAAATGCTTTGAATTCCGTTAGGATGGCCAGAAAGAAAAAGGCGAGATGCTCAAAGAAATGGATTTGGCCTATAAAGTGTAAGTGGCGTGATGCCCATTTCTTCAGAAGGATGACATTAGGGGACCGGTTTTTATTGATGGCTGCACAAAAAGGGGTAAAGAGTGCACACAATTAGGAGTCAATTGAAGCACTGGGAGATTAAGGTTGGTATATTTTAGCCCTATAGCTTTAGGTCTTTTCATTTTGGAAATACAAAGAGGAAGAATGGAGTAGAGTGTTCATTCTTAAATGCCTTTTTTTTTACCCTCTGTTCTTTTATTTATTTTATTTATTTTATTATTAGCTGTTTTTTTTTTTTTTTTCGTGGATGATAACCGCGACCCCTCTTGGAACAGATGTATTACTTATGACATCCCAGTTTTCATCCGTTCACAATTTTTACATTAGAGTTAAATCTCTGCAGCTGGAATCTCACGGCTGAGTTAGCCCGAGCCCATAAAATATTGAAACCTTCAGAGCCACTGGCAGGCAGGTTGAAGGGAGTTCATGTCCAAAGCCAAGCTTCAGATTCACAGACATCCCAATAGGAGTGTACTACAGAAAAAAGCACTAATAAAAATTTCATCGAAATGAGACGGGGATATTGCTAGCATTCTCCCCAGCATCAGTATGAAATCTTAATCTGAGTTAATGGAAGAGATATGAAAGCCTTTCTCAATTCAAACACAAGCAGTGCATAATTTATAAATTATTGTCAGAAAAGTGATTCCGCTCTGAGATTTACTCTCCGCAAGATGGAAGTGAACTCAGCGAGACAATAAGAAAACATAGTGTTTTTGACCTCTAATGCCAGGAGATTTTACAGTAGAGCTGTCGATATAATCAGGTAAACTGGCCATTTTTTTCCCTTTTTTTTTTAAAGAAAAACCACTGCAGCGCTGCTCGGAGTGAACAAATACGAGCAGAGGCTTGTTTTATTTTTTATTTATTTTTTTTACTGGCAAGGCAGACCGGTGCAGAATGAGTAAATAAAACAGCCTCCGGAGGATGGTGTGTAAGAATCCTTTTGTCCTGAAGGTTGACAGTTTGCTAAAAGCTTCATAATGTCTCAAACATACCGTCTCAGTGATGTAGAGGAGCCGAGTGTTATTCTAAAAAGCCTTCCTCCCTCCCACCCACCTCTTCCCCTCGCTCACTTTTTTACTCCAATTACACAAGATATGTTTGCATGGCGTGCTCCGCGGTTAATTCACAGTGACAGCTTCCTCTTCCTCCCGCATGTGGAGCGTAATAGAAACGGTGTCCCACGCTGGAAAACATTATTCACTAATGTAGCCTCAGCGTGTCCAGCGTGGAGCTCGGGGTTGTTCCTACTCCATTACATGGCAGGGAACAGGTCCTGATTAGGATTAGCACATGTACTCCCCCCCTCCCCGAAGACAGCCAAGTTCAATCATCCTGACTACTGCACTCTATTCACACTCTGCAGCCTCGGTGTTAGCGAGGCCTGCAGCCTTACGCTTCCCTTTCATGCAAACGCTGGTGGGAAACGCTTTAGCTGTCCAAACTGAATGAGACCGCTTTCATTTAATTTGCTGAGCTAATTAAGGAAATGACTGAGCTGCTGTACATTACACATTAATTGAACTGTCACTATCAGAACTTCATATACATATATATAAAATGTGCATTTTAACAATTTTCTGCTGTTTAAACTGCATACAGTGCAGCAACACCTCGGTTAGCATTTGTTACCTATCAGCCATATAATGCTCCGTGATGTTTTGTGTCTCTAAATGGCAAAAAAAAAAATAGCCAAGTAGCGGATGTGTTTTACTTTGGCGGGGTCTCCGTAGATGTTCCTGGAACTGGCAGGATAAGGGAAGAGTGTACACGGTTGGCTGACTCGGGCGTATCCAAGGTGATAAAAGCATAAAAAGGAGACATGAATGTTAGATGGGGTGCTGAAGTATACACTGCAAACTTATTTAGGACAGCGGCATCCCGGCTTTCTAATGCGAATAAATGGACGCAGATCTCGGTTTCCCCCCCACGCCGCCTCCTTTGCTTTCGCGTGTTTTCCGCATATCCTCCGCTGAATTCGAAGTTGATGAAGCTCCAAAAAGCCTTGGGGGAGCGGTGAGCGAGGTAACGGTGTCATTACATGCCCTGTGCCAGCATTCGTAGCCACAGGTTACGGAAGTGGAGTTTTAATGTGTAAATAAGAAGGGTATTATCCATTATTCACCGATGCTTACTGCGGTTAATCCACATTAACAGTGTTTTAATGTAAGTTATTCATCGGGTGTTTACTGCTAGGTGAGTGCTGCGTTGAAACGAGGCTATAAGAGGGTATGCCCGCCCAGAGGAGCACGCAGCATCACTTCAGACGACACAATCAGTGAGTGCAGGCCAGTAAATTGGAGCTGCCACTGATGACTTATTGATGACCGAGCTTGTTCTTTCCCCAGTTTAATTATGAGAGCTAGTTAATTCACGGCTGCCGGGGGAGTCAAAGGGAGACGTGTTGGGTGTCATTAAGATATCCCACAACTTCATCACTAAGGCCCCATCCATAATTCACCCTCAGTTCATGTGTGACTAAGAGGGCTTTATTTTAGAGCAGCCTTAACGGGGTAAACTCATGTGGAAAAAGGTCTGCTGTGCTGCACTGGTCTCCGTGTCCCGCCAAGTGGAAGAGTTAAGAAGTGTAAAAGCTGCCTTTTTTGAGAGGCCAGAGTGGACCGGCGTAAAAGGAGGGAAACGTCTCTGGGCGGACGAGGAGAGGTCACATGATGCGAGGGGGAAGAAGGGCCATGTGCAGTGGGAGCAATTTCTCGACCTTCTAACTGTAGCTGAGGTGATGCTGTTCATCTTTGGGAGGCTACTTATGTCAGGAAGTGCCTCGGCTCCGGGGGCGCTCGGGGACCTGACATGCACTCTGAAGTGTCCGGCCTGAAAAAAAAAAAAAAAGAAAGAAAGAAAAGAAAACCTGCGAGATGTCCCTGGACTGGTGGTGCTCGCTCACTCAGCTTTACTTTACAATTTCTCTTGTGGGACTCTCCTCCGACCACTCACTCTTCCTCCATCCGTCTCCTCAGCTCCCTCCCCTGTCTCCTTTCTCTTCCGATTCTATCCATTTTTTCCAACCTAATTTTTTCCCTCTCTACCTCTCCACCAGCCCCCATCGCATCCATCACCAGACTCTGGCATCCATCTGTTGTCTTCCCAGCATTTCCTGGCTTGTTATTGTTTTTCTTTCAGGCTTGGCAGGCCTGTATTCACAAATGGTTTGCTGCCTGCTGACCAATGTTTCAAACTCTCTTGTATCAATTACTGGAGTAGCAAGATAGAGTTGAGTGAGGCTGAATAAAACACCAAAGGCTATAGCCTCATGCTTTTTAACTCACTACATGCTTCGTTCTTAGCTGCTTTCCCTGATAAATGACTGATATTTTGGTTCAAAATATCAACTACAAAGACCACAAATGCGCTCGCTCTACCTGCAGAAACTCGTTCCTTCGTCTTTGTTTTTCTGTTTACTTTCACCCGACTTGGCTGCGTGCGCTGATCATGGGACGGCGTTCTGGCCCTGATCCCAGCACTTGCATATTCATCTGGTCTAGGTGCTAATTTGTGTGTTTCATGCCTGTACTCACAAGCTTGTTTGCACACCCCGCTCCACCTGGGCTTGTTTTGGCGTCCTGTCAAAACCCAGGCCAGCGGAACAAACAGCGTCGGAGAAAAAAATACCCATGCATGTTTAATTATGACAGGACACTCTCCCTCTGTGGTTCTCCACAGACCTCTCCGCTGAGAGGAGGTGCCTCCTTGCAACCCTGCATTATTGTCGCCTTTTTGAAGTACAGCAAAGGAGAAAAAAAGGTATAAATATTTAAAGTACTTGATGCCACCCTCTCATACAAACACACACGCTCACACATATGTAAACACAGCTCCTCGGTTTAAACCAGGCCCGATCGGGGATTTAATAATAAGAATTCTTCTTATACATGAATTGTTGAACATTTATATTTAAGTTTGTAATCCGGTCTTCTTTTAAGCAGTGTTCATTACATATGTACACACATGAACAATTTAACATTTTAAATTTTCTGAAAAATTTGCAGAAAAAGTGTCTAAGCTTTGTGCCTTCGGGCAGACATTTCTCCGACATGTTTTGTCATAGTTTTGTCCAGCACACCCACAAAAATACCAGACTTTTTCTCCTCTTTGTCATATTTGAATAAATAACAGTTTATATCAGGGTCCACTGGGTTGTTTCGTTGTATTCCAGTTGGAGAGTGCAAGCTAATTTGTCATTAATAGTAATTAAACATTAACTTTTCATGTGCTTTAATCCACCTGTTTGCATCAATTTGCATGTAAAAAATGCTGAAAATAAAACAAAAAGAAAATTTCATGAAAAAGTTAATTCATAAACAACAACAACACTGTGTTTGCATCACAGTCTCTGTATTTGAAGTTTGACCACAGATTATAGGAGCTGGAGACTGAAAGACTGACCTCTCAACCCACAGACTTTACTTTGTCTGAGAGCACAAACCTCCGCCAAGCCATAACCCAGCTGTACTGATACTATACTCTGAACACTACTTATCCCAGCCTCTTCCTCAAAGCACAGATGTTTCAGAGCATGTACATGAGCCTCCCTCTCATCTGAGTCTGTGGAGAACATGTGGGACCTCATTCACATGCCCTCCTAAATAAGATGAATATTCTTGAAAACTTTCCATTGTCAGTAAAAAAAACTGACAATGGACACTGTCGCTCAAAAAACTATTTGTTGTGCTATATATGCTTCTCTTCCTGTGATATGGTCTAAAACAGAGGTACTCAATCCTGGTCCTGGGGGAACGCTATGCTGCATGTTTTAGTTGTGTCCCTCTTCCTACACACCTGATTCAAATGACCAGGATCATTAGCATTCTTCTGCAGAGCTTGATGATGAGTGGATCATTTAAATCAGGTGTGTTTGAAGTGGGACACATCTAAAACATGCAGGATAGCGGCTCTTGAGGACCAGGATTGAGTACCTCTGGTCTAAAATCACCTCGCAGGCCAATGCTGTACATTTGTTTTTGGTGCTGTTGACTTGTGTTCTTCCTCTTGTGTATCAACCAGTTGGAGAGTTACAATCTTACACATATGAGTAATGGATGGAAATACGCTTCAATTAATCCAGTTTGTATTCACATTTACCCCTTTCGGGTGCTAGTCCTGTGCTGGTGCTGGTCCTGGTGGTTAGTTGGTTCAGATCCCGTTTCTCCTATGAACCGGTTTACTTTTCCACTGGCAAGGAGCCAAGTTGGGGCCGCGTCACGTAAAACATCAGTACGTCGCTGCATAGGTAGCCGGTTCACAACAACCGGCCACTAGCAAGCTAGCTGCTGCTAAACTACTGTTACCCTGTTACTATCAGTCCATGAAAACATTATTTTTTTCAGTGAATATTCTAGTTACAACACGATTGAGTTAACAAAGCAGTGTTGCATTGCTACGTGTGGAATTTATTCAGTTTTGGGAATTTACGATGTGCTTCTTGGTCGCATATGACGGCGAAGCGCACCCTCACTGTAATAATGTTTAAGTGGAGAAGTTATCGTGTGCATACAAGTGCTGTCTCTGGTTTTACAAGTCTACACTGAGATCCAGAGCTAAAACCATATTTTCATTACTTTACTCTTCTACTATCCCTAGCTGTGTTTCTACCATCGCTCCTCCAGCTCCTGGCGTAGTCGCTGCTTAATCGGTGCTAACTGTAGCCCAGCAAAGAAGTGGGGCCAGAGGTGGCCCCTGTTTTAGCAGCTAGGGCCGGTTCTCACGGCGGTGGAAACACAACAAACTGGGGCTAAGTCAGGAACTGGACCTGGAACCTGTTGGTGGAAAAGGGGTAATGGAGGGTGAGAGTCCAGCTAGCATCAGGTAGCATTAGCTCATTCTATTGTGTGAGTCCAGTTGTGGTTAAGGCCGATGACGAGGCTGTCAACAGCAAGATGTTGACCTTTAACCTCAGCAGAGCAGCATATGGTGACAATGTGACATCAGGCCTCCCCCCAGGTAGTTAACTGCAGTGTGGCCTTTGAAATGGACGTGGTATTACTTCAAGTATTTTCACTACCAGATTGCACAAAACACTATTACAAACTTAGTTTTACTATCAGCTTGTTAAATTATATATGAATAAAACACAAATATTGCAAAGTGCTCATTTTGAATTCATAAAACACTTATGGCCTTTCTATGTAACAATAGTGATTATTCTGGCTTTTAGAAAAACCTTGGGTGTTTTTGTTTGTTTGTTTGTTTGTTCGGGTCGGCCTTCCCTAAATAATACAACAAAATGACCTTTTCTCAAAATTCAATAAGCTTTTTTAAGCGGCATAAATCTCAAGTTTTTATCTCCTCAAATTCTTTGGGCAATCACAAATTATCAACTACCCAACACGGCGGCATGAGTTTTAAACTGGAGGCAACAGAAACTTCCAGTGCTCAGCAATATAAAAGCAGCCACTGCGAGGCAAAACAATAGACTCATCACAGCAGAGGAGAGAAGGCGGGAGGCTTGTTTTCTCACAGGCCTGACCTCTTTTCCTGACGTGTCACATTATGGTTATACAGAACGTGTCTCCTTTGCATACAAAAGGTCAGGAAGATAAATCAAAATCCGCATATGTGACTTGCCCGATTCATCACAGCAAAGAGGGTCAAAGTGTTAGCTGTAATCAGATCTTCTCCCCCCCCCAAATATAAGATGAATTGTCTTTGTTAGCTAAATGTATCTGTGGAAATGGAGGATCTGGTGCTTTGTGCAAACACGCACTTCTAATTAAACCATTCAGTGAAGGCATGTTCCTGCTTTTTAGAGGAATCAAATTTAGTTTTATTACTTTTTACACTTTGGGTGTGAGGAAGGAGACTAATTTACCCCTCGAGGTCCAAGAAATGTTTATTGGCTTAGTGACACTTGGGCTTGTTAGATAATCCGTGATGATGCAATACTGTGAAATAAAATGCTCTCCCAGCTAGTGGAGCTCCAGTTTGGATGTGGGCCTGTGAGGGCTTTAGCTCCGTCTCAGTGTTCCCTCCACCCCTGCTGAGACATTAATTAAGGCTCCTTTCAGGTCCTTTCTTCAGTGGTTGCCCCCGTAATGCTCTTGCTCAGTTAAAACCTGCATATGCAGGTGGGTGCCCCCATCATCTCTAAACAAGCTCCTTAATTAACTTGAAGTCATAACAAATGGCTACACTTTTGTCTCCATCTCTGCTCTTTCTCTTTGTTTCCATCTCTCCCCGACTTTCTCCCACTGAACATACGAAATTAAAAGAAGACACAAAAAAAGTCAGTCCTGTCTCTTTAACCCGCCGCCTTTTCCTCCGTAAAACGTTTGTCTTCCTCTCTCTGTAGTCTGTCATCTCTCACGGTGGATGATCTGGAGAACAGGCAGAGGTTCAGGAAGGAGTGGAGCGCTGCCATCCAAACAGGCATCACACCTCTCCCACACACCGCTAATTAGAGTTAATTATTAATACACTTTGATTTAGCCTTGCTCCCCCACCATCAGGTGCCAAAGTATATTTTGCATGTTTTTACAAATGAAAGGAGTGAGGCAAATTGATTGATACAGAAGATTTTTTTTTTCTTACCTTGCAACTTAAATCAAAGGCCCTGCCAGTTTAATTGAAGGCAACAGAGTGTTTGAAAGTCAATTTAAAAAGAAAGTAAAGTTGAAAGGATAAAGTTGTTCAATGGCAAAGTTTGTAATGAAAAGAATAAAGGCATAATGTGTGTATGTTTGGAGGAGTGAGGCATGTATTGAGGGATACTTTTTGTAGCTGCATATTTAGTCTGTAGCTTCACTCTGTACATTTTCAGATGTTGTAAATCTATTAACAGGTTGACACAGATAGGGAAATACAGTCTTGACTTCACAGCAAGTTAAAATAGCCTTTCTCCAAGTCAAACCTGTGTTATTCTTGGCAGATTTTTCACTCTGACCTAAAGATCTAAAGATCAATAGGCATTTTTTTAAGGTGATGTAATTGCATATCATTATAAGAGGTGCAATTAGTCACAGATTTGATGCAAACTAAACTCAAGACACATCCACACAAGTTTTAAAAACTTTAACTCGAGACAAAATTATCTCATTCTGAGTTCCTATGACTCTGCTTTGTAAACATAAAGGGAAGACTGTGGTGCTGGCTAGCTTAGCTTACTGCTAAAATCTGTGCTGTTTGTATATTTGCTGTTTAGGGTGAATAAACCCTGATGGTACAAATTATGTGTGAATAATGCAAGGTGAATACTTGTCTATTTAAAATGAAAGCCAAGCTTTTTGTCTGACCACACATTTTCGGTGCTAATTGCAACAGCCTGCTAATGCTACCATAGCACCTAGCGAACAAGATGTAACTACCATGGCCATTAGAGAAGTTAAACAGTGTCTTTGCTGCACAACATTGACCACTGAATGGTTTCAGTTCATGTTTACTTTAATCCAAATCCTCAAATGTACCTGCTCTGCAGACACTTGCTGTAGCTGTTAGCAAACTAGCAAAGTATGCAACAAAGGCTAAGGCACTGCTGCATGCTTGTGTTAGTTTCATACTGTTTTATGTTTCAATTGGAATCTGAATCTTTTTACATCCTTTAGTGAAATTCTCACCTAGAAATCTTCACATAACAAACCTTGTAGATGTCCACAAAAGATAGACTATATCCATATTCAATCTGATCTGTAACAAACACCAGACCCAGACCCGGTCAGAATAGGTCTGAATGTAACATGCAACAAGGTAATGACCTCCAGCCAAGGCATAATCCAGCTGCTATTGACACACTGTTGCTCTGTCTTGGTGAAATAGCGAAACTTGTTAAAACATTAGCCTGTTTTAATTGATAGTGACTTTCTTGAATTTTGAAATTCATTTCAAACCTCCTCTGATCTTTCCCACAATGTAATCATTTGTTCTTTGGGTAATACCCTATCTGTCCAAACAAAACGATAGAGATCTGTTGAGCAGTTTTGCCAAAAGTGTTGCGAAAACACCAACAAACCAGTGTGAGCAAACCACGTTTTGCAACATCATGTCATTAGAGACAGTCCATTTATATCCACTTGGGTTTTAGAATACTGATGGAGAAGCTTGAGACTTGTGGCATCCAGATGAAACCTCATCTCATTAGACAATGTAAGATTTAGACTCAGGTCCTGGTAATCCTTTACCTGTAAAATCACTTTAGACACCTTCATACACCTTTATACAGGCCAATTTTTTCCAGTTGGACAGAGGAGGGGTGTTGAAACAAGGTTAAACTGCAGACACCATCTGACCCTGGGAATTTCAGAGCCGTCACATCTGATAATGATCAGTGGGTCTTGAGCACAGGGAGAGATGAAGGGTTGAGAGAAAGAGCAATGGTGGAAAATGGCGCCTTGATTCAGATGAGACATTAATCAGCGATGACGGGCGTTGGGGTTAAAACCCCTTTCTCCACTGGTCAAGTTTCTGTCTGGCTGCGCAGAGGCTTGCAGGTACAGTAATCGCCCTCTAAACTGAACATTTAAGCCTGGACAAAGCTGGCTGAGCAAAGTTTGTGTTTAACAGTGACACATAAAAACAGGAAGGGATCACTGACCAAAGGCTAATGCACAGAAATCAAGTATCATGTCAGGAAAGAAGATGAATTGCATGATGTATAAATTTCAATTTTTTTTCCTGTCTCAATTAAAATCCTTACTATACTGAAAAACATTGATCTGAAGGAAGTGTTTTATTTTGTCAGAAACTATGATGCAACACCTATGGAAAAATGTGTCGTTACCTTTGACACTAGCCTTTGATTATCCTCCATTGACCATAGGTGTTGTGTGTTAGTGCTGCAATACTCCAGTGTACTCCGCCTCTCGCCCGTTGCCAGCTGGGATTGGCTCCAGCAGACCCCTGCGACCCAACTGGATAACTGGGTATGAAGATGAATGAACTTGTTAAAGTTTTAATGCAGTCTTGACTTGAATACATGAATGCACCATACATTTTAAGCTACTAATTGGTAAAACCAGTACTTCAGAAGCTAACCTTGCTAACATCCTAGTGGACTAACAAGCAGCAGTTATGTCAGCATTGGAAATAAAGTCCACCTGCAATGATATTTCAAGAGAATCTTATCTCCATATCATGATGTATTTCTGGCAAATTACAGAATATGTAGGCGGGACAAACATTTGGAGCAATTTGATTGGACCATTGCAACACAATGAAACACCATAGCTAGCTAATGTTACTAGATAACCTACAATACCAGATAACTTTACCTTGCTACACTGCTCCAACAAGCTACTACTGATTATTGCTATGACTACTCTCTGTCAGTGTTTTCTAATGGCAATCTGATCTGTACCGCTGACCACAAATCAAAAGTCAAGTGATGTTTTGTTTTTTTTTTTAACAGGAAGTGAATGTGATAGAACTTAAACAGAAAAGACAAAACATAATTTTTGTATTTTGTAGGCAACGTTGTTAAGTCTGTGAACAATATGCCCAACAATGTGATCTAAAAGGGTGAAAAAGACATATTTCATTGATGATGGATTTTAAAAATTCATATATTTGTGGAGTAAATCCATCCTAGTGCTAACAAAACAGCTGGAACAAACCATAAAGAAATGTGGGCTAGCATGTCAACATTTATCAAGGGGTGCAGATGTAGTGCTAACATTACTGTCAGTTAGGTGTTGTTATAACTTTTAAGACAAAGTGAGTGAAAAGTAATGTTGTCTGTTTTCATCTAAATGTTGTTAAAGGACTATTTCAGTTTAAATCTCATGTGTTACTTTAGCTAGCAAAGAGAAAATAATTTAATAATGTAACTTTTTGCAGTTGTATTGTACTCTTTACTTCTTTGGCTACATTAGTGAATAATGCTTTGTAATGTTTTGTGTTTTTTTTACTTAAATACATTAATATACTATACATTTTAAGCTACTGACAGGTAAAATTGCTACTTTAGCACCTAACCTTGCTAACTGCCCTCGTGGACTAACAAGCAGAAATTGTGTTACAGAGATCGCCCGATACTTTTTTTTCAGTGTCGATCCCGATAGCAATTACTAGTAATCGAGGAGGCCGATAACTGATATTCGGGGCCGATATTAATTTGCCATAAAAGTGACAATAGTAGCATCAATTTTACCCTGACTCTAGCACAAACTCCAACACTTAACTTTGTTTAAATTCCTTTAGCATATTTTTATTCAACAGCCTTTGAGATCAGTTATACAGTTAAATGAAAATAAAATGTTTTTTTGTTGTTCATTTATCTTTGAAGTTGATACAAAAACAAAACATGGAGGGAGTTTTGTATTTCCCTCTCAATCAACAAACCATAAAGAAATGAGAGCTATCAACATGTGTCTTAGTGAGGGCTGCAGGCGTATCTCTAATGCTAGCTATCATCAAAAACCTTTCAAGACAAGTGAATGCAAATGAATGTGGGTTATCTGGAGGTTGTTATCTGTTGTTATCTAGATGTCTCCTAAAAGAATAATCCTGATTAAATGTCACCTGCCAGTTTAGCTACTTGTCTCAAGCTAAACCCAGATAGTGGGCAGGATTTCAGTGTTGTCAGTAGGCATCTAAAAAAGTTTGATAATGAGAAGCGTCATTAATCACAGCAACTGACATACAAATTAAAAATGCACAGCTGAAATGAATCTCACGTAAGCTAATAATTTTTTATATAAACCCTTAAAACTGAATCAAAATCAGTCGCTAAAATGAACATTGCTCGGATGTTGTTGTAATAAAATAACAAACATATTAAAAAAGAAGTAGTTGGAGAGCACAGAGAGAACTGTCCCTTCATGATGGCCATTTCAAGTTTGCTCTTTAACACAACATCACAGCTCCCGCCCTGCAGCAAAAGGCACACTTTAATAACACCTAAGTGACTCACCCATTAAATTGCTCTGACTTCTCTGCTGATCCCGTGGTATTCCCAGTTTGAGGGAGGGGAGCTGAGGCTCACCTTGGACTCTGTAACTCATCACCAGGGCCAGTGATAATACCCCTGGACCTGTGGCTGTCTAGTGCACGGCTTTGGCGCCCATGAAATAGAATCATCACCCCCTTGCAACAAAACAAATAAATCCTTCCTCCCAGTCTGTTTTGATATGTAATGAGTCGGTGTTTCACTCTTCTGAGATCTTGTTATGTGGCGTATCAGTGATGTGTCTCTCTGCGGCCGTGGTTCATCTGTCAAACTGGATTTTTCCACCTCAAAATAATGATCCTCTGCTGCACCAAGGGCCCCGCTAACGTATCTGCTTATTTAAGATGGCTTTGCACCGTTGCTCCGTGTAGGTAACACCCGGCCCCCAGGAGTCGTCTGCAACTGGATTGCGAGTGGAGAGGCCCCTGACAGAGATGGAGACACAAACAAGCACAGTATCAAGAGGTGGCGGGCTTTGCGATGTGTGAGTAATTCTATGGTTATTGTCTGTGGATCTCCACCAATGATGGATGTCATAAAAATATATACCGTACTTAGCCGCAGCATTGGGCAGCAACAGCCCAGAAGAAGAGCTCCACATCTTGTCAGGAGAGACATTTTAAGGAAGTAAGTGATGGAGTAATTCAAAGACAGGGCTTCACTGCCATCTGCATTAAGATGTTAGACTTTTCTTTGATATCAAGAGTGTCTCAATGGATTTCAGGCTCTTATGTGCTTCACTTTATTTAAATCCACTGAATATAATCAGTATCTAGAGGATGGATGAGTCATAGACAGAGTAATTTTGTTTGAGTAGGCACTAACAAGATACAGACCACTTCCAACTTACATGTATATACAGTGAAAGAAAACCATTCAAATCAAGGGAGTAATAACGTCCAATTTCAGTGGAAAGCTACCATGTTACTTTGCTTGGCATGTTTCACATTAATGTGGCTGTATGTGTCATGCTAACTCTCCACCTCCTCTGTAAAGATTTCAAGAAATCAGGAGTCACTCAAAAGAGCGTGTAAAAAGCAGGAGCTCCAGTCTGAAGTAAAGCAGAATTATCCTTTAAAGCTGAAAAAGGAGCAACAGTCACTCATCATCATTGCTGCCCACACATCTTACTATCTCATGTAAAATGCACATTGTTGTAGGTCCTCAGTTACCACACTACGGGTATTTTTTGTGTTCTCTGAAACATCTACCGTATTTTCTGGACTATTGAGCGCACCTGTCTATAAGCTGCTATTGAATTGATTCAAACAGTTTCATGTGGTCCACTCTGACCGGGTCTGATGTGATGACGCTAAATGTATCGGCCGCACGGAGCTTGCTAGCTTGTAAAAAGCCAACGAGCTTCGTGCCGCCGATATGTGAGTCACACTGGTGTTAAAGCCGCATGGTTCAAAGCGTCGGAAAAAAGTTGTGGCTTATAGTCCGGAAAATACGGTAGTTTGTTTTGGCTATCATCATTAACTCATCTAAAAGAATTAAAAAGATTTTTCATTTCAGGTGGAGTTAAAGGAGGAACAACTAAAAGATAAGATATGATACGATACGATATGATACGATACGATACGATAAGATGGGACTTTATTGATCTAACTGCAGGAAATGTGGAACTTACTAATCCGTATTTTTATTTTTTTATCACATGTTCAGAACAAGATATTGTTTCTGAACTGTTTCTCTTTACTTATAACATGTCCACATTTACTCCACAGCTCTAATCTTTATCCTTGTTGACTGTTCCTGCATTTTAATATGTACTCGCCAGCATTTTATCTGTACCTGATTCATACATTGAACTTATATTTTAAAATATGGGCTTTATAATGAAGCATCAAATATTTCTTTTTATTTTATTTTTATTTTGGATGAAAATGATAAATCTTTCCTGTGTTATTTCTGATTATTAACCAATAGTTAAAAAAGTCCCTGAACAATCCCAAAGTGCACAACAGTGATTTTCCCTCTCTCCCCCTGGCTACCAAAGAAATGATTTTTAAAAGAGTTGTAGGTATAAGTCTCCTGTGCTTAAAATATATCGAATGCCATGAATTATTTCCATGCTTCCTCCTGACTGATGCAGTCATCATACACCGGACCCACAGGTATCTGTCAAAACATTCAATTGCTCTTGATCTGCATGTGTGATTCCTTCTGTGACGATATGTTTTTATATGAAGCAGCATGTTCACAGTATATCTTTACATTTAAACCAAACATCAAAGTAAAATGTATTTCATTGTTAAGATATGTCTGCAGTTGGTCTTATTACAGCATGTATCAAAGCTTTTAACACTACACTGTCAAAGTGAATAGAAGAAGAAAAATTGCTAAACTAATCACATAAATATTTTTAAGTTACACAAACACATTTTTTTAAATTAACTTAATGTTATTTATTTACGTTGCATGTATTATTTCATTTCAAGTGACACTGTCTTACCTTTAATAAGTTAAAGCATGAGGTGTTTTAGGTTAATAGTACCAATTAAATCTAGTACATAACTGAAATATTTTATACATTAAATACATTCATTGTAAATTATTTAATTTCTCAGTATAAAATAGTTTGCTTTATGCTAACTTAATGTTTTTAAATTCAAAAATGTTTTACAATGCCCCTATACTCAAAAACATTGTTTAATTTCAACTCAAAACTGCATGACTTGTTACTTAAATTACTTTTTGAAACCGATTACATAAAATGTATTAAGTGCCTCTAACTCAAAAGTGCCACATGTAAACATCTTGGAATTCAAAAACAAGTAAACACAGAGAGTTTAAATGAAAGTCTTTGTTTTATAAAATGGAAATAACACATTCACCAAACAGGAAGCTCAAAACTGCAAACAGGAAACATGAGACAGCAAACAGGAAGCAGAAACCTGCAAGTGTTTTTCAAGGATCTTGAAAAATTACAGGAATAAACGGCCACACACAGGCTGTAGAGGAAAAAAATCTATCCTGTGTGTATGTGCGTGTGTACATATATTCATATTACTGATTCACCATTTCATTAAAAAAGAAATGTGGCAAATGTGACAAATTACATGTACATTAACAATCATGTGCATTAACATTTGAAAGATTTAATTCATATTATTTGTTCATTGGGAGTCAACTACAGAGAAATGGAAAAAGCTGCTTTGTTGCTGCCATTGTTTTCCTGCAGTAACACTTCATTTCCTTCACAACCTGCATCCTTGGTGCTTTTAACTGGTCGGTGAGCAGCTTTTTGCCTGCGTGGTTTCAGAGAAAGAGGATGGCATGAGGTCGAGTGTGAGGGCAGGTGAAAACAGTTGGTGCTGTAGTCTTGAGAAACATCTTGCCCTTGATACCTGGCCTGTGCTTCATTGTACTGTCAGACCCACAGAGGCTCCCCCTCCCCGGTGACCAGCCGAGGTCCAGCCAACAGCCCACCTCTCCGTCGTAATTGAGCTTTGTGATTGTTGTTTAAAACCTGGTGTGTTCCCAAGAAGCAACCTTAGGCCCGTCTTAAATTATCAGATGAGTGCACACTGGGAAGGCTTTTCTTAACCCTGCACTGAAATGGATTTTTGTGTAATGAACAGATGTAATGTGTACATTAGATTACTGTAAAATGAGTACATATTACTGTTAGCCAGAATGGTAAAATATGCAATCACTACTGTGTCTATTCTCTAATGTAAATTCACGCAGTATTAATATTATTATTTAGTAGAAAAGGTGATAAAAGGACAAAGAGTTAGAGGTTTGATCATTAAAATGCATATTTAAGGCCAAATGTTCCTCAGTAATTGTTAATATTCTTTATTTATGGGTAAATTAAATCCAGCTAAAGTCTTCCAATTCAGTTCTAATAGTATAAAATGAAAATATAGAAACATTACTGGAAATAAAAACCCTGGAAATGAAAATCCTGTAGTTAGAAATACAGTAAAGAAATACAGTAAATGATAATTACAGTAAAATGACTAAAAAACCTTTTAATAGTAACGTTTTCACACTGTAGCAGGAAGCCAAAGGATCAAGTGGAGGACTGAGAGAGGGAAAGGCAGGTTCGTATCTGTGGGCTTTAAATAAGAAAAACCTTGTTTAGGGGCAATACCTGTCTTTAATATATTCTAATTATCTCTCTCTCCACCCTCTCCTCGCTGCACACTGCTCATCTTACTCCCTGCTTTGTCCTTTTAGAGGGAAATTAAGGTGATGATTGGGCTTCATTAAGGAGGTAAATAAAGAGGGGTAGTGCATGGCCCCTGTGCTTCATCCGTGTTGCTAATTGGCACGGCATGTGGGTTTGATGTGGAGCGCTGCAGAAGGGAAAGACGTCAGG
>OOFC01016858.1:0-14614 GCA_900323345.1 Pseudochromis fuscus
GTCGCCTGAGCCTGCTGCCGCTTACTGTCCAGCGCCTGCCACTGTTTGGACTTCACATTCAGGCCCACCGTGGACTCGGTAAAGATGGTGGTTACCTAGGCAACAAGCAGGGGGGCGGGGGGATTATGTGAGCAACTGGAATGGCGGTGATTTGTTACAGAGAGCAATATTAACCTTGAAGAGAATCAGCTGGGAAACATTTCCTGAATTTACAGCCTGGATATTAAAACTCTGAGATAGAAAACAACTGAGACATCAACACAACAACAAAACACTCTGACAGCTCAATGCAATCATAACACACAAAGAACCAAACTAAATGTGTTATTTCATTTAGTTGGAGAAGTACTTTTACTGCAGTCTGCTCGACAATTTAACAGGAGGTGGAGTTTTTATCCATAATGCTTCTCTGCTGTGAAACCAGCTTCTCGGACTGCAACTAACTTTGATAACCGATTAATCACAGACTATTGAAACGATTAGTTGGCTAATTGGATTATAAGTTACTTTATTATTAAATGTCAGTAGCGTGTTTTTTTTTTTAATTTATGTGATGATTAATAATAAAGAAAAGAAAGATGAATTCATAAATACGTCTTTGATCAACTTCTCTCTGACATTAGCCAGCTACAAGTAAATTAGCATCAGTCACCGCCACATTGTTTACTTGCTGCTGAACACTACTGAACATGTGCAACCCTCAGCAGAGATAGGAAGTAAGAGAGATGCCTCACTACACTGGAAAACATGACTGATGACGATAGGAGACAAATTAAATACGGTGACAACTGTTTTTATTATTGATTTTTGTCAACAGTACCAGCTCCCAGTTTACCTCTGGGAGCCTCTTTATCAGTGGTATTCAGCTTAAAATGTTTTATAAAAAAGCTCAGAGCTACTCGGGTGAGCCTGAGTAATCTTAGTTTTGCTGCTGGAGGATCTGGCATGATGCACCGAGCATCTTAACATCCTCACCTGTAGTTTTTCTTCTGACCATCACCTCCCCTGAGAGGTTTTTTTAACGTTATAAGGACGTTTTTTTTCCCCACCAGCGTGTGCTCAGAATATCTCCAACACCGTAAGGCCTTGACCTGATGGTGTAAAGTGCCCTGAGATTTATTTATTGTGAGATATACAAATAAAACTTTCAGCGAGGGGTGTCATTTTATTTATGTATGTAAATTTTACACTTGTTTCTGTGCGTTGTCAGGACGGCAGGTGAAGGAACTCAGAACAATTCTTCCAATTTAGTTTTAAACCTTGAACATTACAGATAATATAAGACAGAACTACAGAGTGTGTGAAGAGTGAGCTGCAGGCTTCACATCATCAATATGAAGCAGAGATTCAAAAATAAAAACATCTAAAGCTTTGGTGGGCAGTGGAGAGGTGAGGGATAGTTACCAGTTCGTTGGCTTGGTCGATGGTGAACACACTACAATTGAATCGGTCCCGGAGGTCGATGTGAGCATCAGCTAGCAGCGCGATCAGCTGCTTGCACTCGTTCTGCATGCGTGTGAACGGGATGGCGATCTCGTCGTAGTACAACTGCTCGGACAGAACGGCCAGAAGACGAGGCTGCACCATGGACGACACCACCTGACAGTCCTGAAAGGAGACAAAGAAACGTGTTTAGCCTCTAAAATCTAAACTCTCTTCTGCTCATAAAAAAAAAAATAATAATAATCCAATTCAGCTCCTCAGTAAAACTCAGCACTTGAGCTTTTCACCTTCTGCAGAGCAGCCCACTCACACAGCACCAGAGCCACCGCGATGCGCTGCAGGGCCGACTTGGAGTTGAGGTGGAAGAGCAACAGCTGGCCCAGAGACTCAGCTGGTCTGATCTCCTGAGAGGCAGCGTTGAGCTGAGGGTCACAGATACACCTACACAGGGCCCCCAGCAATCTGGAGAGCAGAGTTACAGAGAGATCAGCGAAAGGAAAAAAATAAAACTTCATTTAATTCTTGTTTCTTTATTTCTTCAGAGAACAACAGGATTTAAGCTGATGATCAAAACTTACTTCGCAGACATGAGTCGAGCACGAACCACAACGTAGTCCCTTGTGGCCGGATCGTCCGTCACCGTCTCTGCACCGGCGATATATTCCTGAACCGTCTCCTTCACCTGACTGTTGCCTTGACGCGCCTTAGTTCCTGCCTTATCCTGCAGCAGCAACACAACAGTAATCAGCACTGTTTGTTTAATCAATACAATTAACTCCACATAAATACTGATGTTGTGTTGCCTCTGATGAATTAAAACACTTGTCGTCTGCTTCCAACACATGCTGTAGTTCTCACTCGCATTCCTTTACACACTTCATTAAACAAACCCACTATTAAAGCTACTTCCCGGGTTGAGCAGGTTCTCTCTTTTGCATTTTTATTTTCCTCTCCAGACCATTCAGGTTGCTGATTCTCTCTGTTCTTACCCTCACCTTGTCTGCAAGTCTGTCGCTAAGCAACCACAGCGAGGTGCCGTGGTTTCAATGCATCTTTGAATCACTTGGAGTATTCGCATGAACTTGTTAATACGACTAGTGAGACACAAACCCTGACATCACAAGTTCTCATACTTATTACCTGCATTTTAGGACATAACCACTACACACACACACTGTAAAACCAGCTGAGAGTGGAAGAGAACAAGAGTAAAGTTTAAATGAAGTTGTACAACCTTGGAGCGGGCCTTCACCTCCAGCAGCATGTTCAGGTCTATGGGAATGTGAGAGGCCTGCATCATGAGACAGAGCCAGGCGCCCATCCATGGACAGCTGGCTGCCACCACGTACTGCTGAGGGGCCTGAGACAGCAGCTCCATCCACACCTGCACACAGGGACATAGGTTCATACGAAAAACTAAAAACACAGAACTCATCAAAAATAATTCAAACGTGTTGAGAATTGGCCGTATTGTTCTGTCTGTGAAAAAAGTGACAGCCCTCGATTATGTGGTAAAACAAACCTTTTGGATGAGCTCAAGGATTTCCTCATTGCTCTCCAGGATGCAGGACTGGAAGATGTGCCTGAGCATGTCTTGTAGGATGGGATTTATCCACACTGCACAGCTCTGAAGAACCACAAACATCAAACACTGTCTTAATAAAAAGGACACATGTACTTCCTGTCATATATTACGTGAATATTCAGCTGCTCTGACTCTACTGTACCTGATCAGCTTTGGACAGCAGAGTGAAGAGAGTCTCCAGCGCCGCCCGTCTCACTGATGAGATTGTGTGTCTCAAGAACGGCCAAACCCGAGGAACCAGGACGGTGAGCGACTGCTGCATGCTGCAGTGAAGAAGAAACAAAGTGTCACCAGAAATAAACAGACAGGAAGATCATTAATAAAACGTAAACCAAAACAGTAGGTGCTCATATGAGTTGGTCTTTGTACAAAGGTGGTTCAGTGATGCTTATTCTGTGTGAGTTGGCTTTTATTTTCAGTTGCAAGTCCATAAAAAAAAAAAAAAGGAAAATTTATTGTACTTATTTTCCTGTTGTACAGAAAGAAACCAATGTTCTGTAATTTCCAGAAGGTGTTGGAGGTGAGAGATGATGACAACATGAAAAATGTGTGTGAAGATATTTAGACTTTCATCATAACATGTTCCAGTAACAAACACTGTCATGGATCATATCTAATAATAGATTTGTATTTACATGCTGAATTACCTTTGCTGTTTGCATATGTTGCATCATTACTTCAAAGGTTTTAATGTTCAGAAACACTCGAGCTGTGTGCTGCATTGTGCACGTGTGTGTGTGTGTGTGTGTGTGTGTGTGTGTTTAATTATTCATGTTGAAATAAATTGATTTTGCAGTTGAGAATCAGGGCATTACAGTCAGATTGGTACAAACATCCCTGGTTCTAATGCAGATCTCAGCAAAGTAGTTTGTGAGTGTCCAATTGTTCAAAAGATCATCAGTAATTTTATTTTTCATTTAACCAGGAAATAAAACTTCTGAGATTTCAAATCTATTTTACAAGAGTGTCTGTGTCGAGACAGGAAACAACACACTAAAAAAACAACAATATCACCACCACACAAGTTAACACCTTCAAACGAGGAAATGAATAAGGGCTTGTTCCTAAAAGCAAGTACAGACGTATAAAAACAACAAAGCTTCCCAGATAGAGCAGTACCTGGAATATCAACGGCTGAGATAATAAACAAGTTAATACAAGTCCTTTAAATTTATCCAGAGAGTCCAGCTCCTAATATCTAGTCTGTTCTGACTCAGCAGTATTTATTGTTTGATCCTCACAGACTGACCTGCACTGTCGGACCTGTGGGTACGTGAGCAGCGACGACAGCAAGGTCATAATACTGTTGGTGGAGGCGGTGAGATCGTCCAGGTCCAGGAGAGCATCCCACAGTGTGTTCACTATGAAGGGCACCTGAGAGACATCAAGTTTAAAGTGAGACCAGACTGAATAAAAACGAGACTAGAGGTGACAAGCTTTAAAGGTGGTTTCGCCTCTGACCTTGTTGGGCAATAGCTGCACCAAACCTTCCACCACAGGGATGAGAGCTGCAGCCGCCACAGCCCTGACATCATCGTCGAGGTCCTGTAAGCCCTCTGTGATCGCAGGGAGCACCCGGGGCAGTAAAGCAGCAATCAAGTCCTGAGACACCACAGAGCAGACAGATGAAACATCAGTGTGAGTGGACGAGTACAAGATACAGGAGAAACACCGACATGTCTCCACAAGGAGCACATATGCTTCCAGATCAAAAAGCTTTGTGTTCTCATGTCCATGTCCTTTTCACCCCCCGAAATTTATATTCACGACCATATGGTGCTCAAATCAAACACACGGTCGAGTCCCGATTCGCTTATTTAACAGCTCGTCATATACACACAGAACAGGTGGTACCTGACGGACAGCCAGGGCGTACTTGATCCCCAGCAGGCCTCCGTGGCGGACCTCCCACTGGTCCTCTTTCAGCAGCTTCAGCAGGACGTCCACTGTCATGGAAACGCCGCTTTCATTCATGTGGCGAAGGGCGACGCCGAGCGTCTGGGCACACGTCTCCCTCACAGGAGCCACCACCTACCACAGGGAGGGAGACAGGCTCAGTACAAGAAATACATACAACAGAGGTAATGGATGGACTCACTGGTTTCTTTATGAACCTGGAACAGAGCGACTGTAACAGCTGGAATAACCTCATCATTGATTACCGTATTTTCTGGACCATTGAGCACACCTGTCTAGAAGCCACTATTGAATTTATTCAAACAGTTTCATGTGGTCCACTCTGACCGGGTCTGATGTGACAACGCAAAGTGTATCGGCAGCACGGAGCTTGCTAGCTTGGTAAAAAGCCAACGAGCTTTGTGCTGCCAATATATGAGGAACACTGGTGTTTAAGTTCAAAGCGTCGGAAAAAAGTAGCAGCTTATAGTCCGGAAAATACAGTAATTACACTGTGTAATGTGCAATAACACAATTTAACACACCACTCAATGCTGTGCTATTTATGGATACTTCTTACATATTCAAACTTTATTTTTTCTTATTCCCTGCCTGATTCTCCTCTATTTTTTTCTGCAGTGTGAAAGTAAACGTGGCCTCGTTATGTTCAGTTGTCCAACAAAAACCCAAACCTACCTCATCAGATACAAAATCTCCAAATCGGTCCAGAGCAAAGACGCAGAGCAGCCGGATGACCAGGTCCTCGATCCACTCCTGATGCTGTCGCAACATCTAAACCAGAGCAACCGGGCAGTTTGTGTCACATTTAGTTCTCAACCAAATGTAAAAAAGAAAAACCTGAGAGTGGTTGATATGAACCTGCTCTGCTGTGCTTCCAACCAGCTTCCCTCCCCCAGGCCCGTGGGACTTCAGGATTTCTCTAAGACCTGTGCCTGCACCGTGACGAACCTGTAAACACACACACAAACACACACAATACACTTCAGTTTGTTAAAGATCTGTCAATCAGTTTACAGCGACAGCTTCCAGTCCTTTTTTGGTGCTGGCTCCCCCTTGTTTACTGAATGTACCTCAGTACACCCACTCGTGCTCAGCTGTGTACCATCATCTAAAATTAAGCATCACGTCATTTAAAAAAAAAAAAAAGAGAGCTTTGTTTTTACCTCCCATGAAGGATTGAAGAGGTCGTTGCAGAGCTCCTCGCAGAAGCTCTCCAGAGGCCACTCGTGTATCTAAAAACAAAGCAATGAGACATCACTTACAACATCGCAAACGTAAACACAGACTAGCTGAGCTGCTGTTGATTCCTCACCTCCTCCAAGAGGCCGGAGTTATCTGGAACGTTGTCGATTAAGACTTTATTCTCTGTTGCCGGTTGGTCAATTACTACATTAGTGGTTTTCCTTCGTTTCTCCTCAGGCTCGCCCTCAAAGCTGTCGTTACTACAGAGGAAGCAGAGTCATTACTAATCAGACTTCATGTATGAGATGAAACCGTGAAAACATTAAGCCTGATGATGAAACGAAGACCCTGTTTACACTTGGTTTAAAAGTCTGTGAAGATCCTCAGTCATCCAGGACATGGTTATCTATGGATCCTTGAAGATGTTTCGCCTCAAAGGAAAAACATCTTCAGTAAAGTCCAGTTGTTGTGACTTAACGCCACTTGGAAATGTACTTAATGTGTTTAACATGCATCTTCAAACCATCCTGCTGACCACTTGTGTTCAGATGTCACTATAGCAACATCATATCCACCAGAAGGGCCAGTTTAACACATTAGCATTTACACTATAAACAATAAGCAGTCACATGTCTCAGAACCATCTCCACATGTGGTTTGACTGATCGGATCTCACATTGTCTTGATGGTTGTTTACACTTTTCACCCATCTTAAAACCAAATGTGAACAGGATCAAAGAGGAGAAGATCTGTGATGATGATGATCAGTGTGTACATTCTTGCCTCTTTTCATTTGGATCCATGTCTCTGGATCTTTGTTTTGCCACTAGTTTCGCCATCCTCTTCGCCTTATTCTTCTGACGGCTGCTCATGCCCGGTCGAAACTCTGAGTCAATCAAATCGGCAGCTTGAATGGGCTGAAAACCAAACAGGGGAGTTAATTATACAGTGTGAAACATGACTGAACACAAGGACAAACAGACGTGCGTCATCAGCTGCACTACAATGTGGAGCAAATTATGTTAACAAATTAACTCTCTAGTTCTCAAAGCTTCTTTATTCATGTGCAGATTTATTGTTTCACACGATGTTCATCAGGAACTGAAGCTCCACACTGCTGGTCTCACTGCAACTACCTATGTCTCCAAAGCCTGTACATGATCATCATCTGTGGTATGTTTGTGTTTTAATACAGAAGATAAGTTGCATTTTTATATTTCGTGTCAGACATTTCTCACAGAGCAACTAAAAATGTGTGCACCTCTTCAAAGAGAAGACACACCAGCACAGCAGATAAGAAACCCAGACAGCATGACCCAAGACTAAAACTGGAAACAAACAGAGGTTTGATTCATACCAGGCAGAGAAAAGACTGATTCACCGAAAGAAAACACCGTCAGGCCAAAGAGATGATGGGACCTTCAGGATGAATTTAATAAAAGCTCTCTGAGCAGAGATCCTGTCCAGACAAGCTCTCATGCGCTAATGCATTAGGCGCACAATGACATAACATGTTAGGAGTCACGTTTGTGACTGGGGCCCGGAGAGCCTCACAGCAACGTGGTCTGTCAGTGGGAGACGAGCTGAAGCCAAAATTCACTCTCTTCAATTAGTCAAGAGTAGTTCAACTCAACCAGGTGAGAAATCAGTCAGATATGGAAATGGACGAAGAACCAGGTCTCAAAGTGATCGCAAATGGAAAGTTCAACAACATGCAATACCACCGACGGCCACTAGATGCTGGATCCAAAAAACCTCCATCATGTTCAATCATGAAATATTTAAATACACCTTTCCAACAAGTCATTCTGATGTCATCAGCATCCGACACTCTGGCTGCTCTAAGCTGACCTTTGACCATCTGTGACAGGAAGTGGTTGGATTTAGGCACTTAGGGAAACAGGGACTGAAATGACATCATGAACAAGACCTGTATGCATGTTACTGAAATTAATATCTAACACAGACTGTGTATAATAATGGACCCAGCAACTACGACTCAGTGCAAGAAATGCAATACCACCGACAGCCAGTAGGAGCTGGTTCCCAAAAACACTCTTGAAATCAAAAATGTTAACTTTCAATCCAGAAATAAACAGTCGATACATTTTTCCACAAGTCTTTCTGATGTCATTAGTTAAAGTCAACTCTTCTGATCTGATGGTCCATCTGAAACATCACTAAGGAGACATTAGGCTGAGAGAGGGGGAGGAGTTAAGGGTGTGATTAGTTTGATTGGCAGCTCTGGTTTCAAATAAAACTAAACCTGAACTTGAGTCTCATACACACTGGAGAGCGTCCTGGGGTCAGACCCGCCTCCTCACTCCTCCCTTCATCTGCAGATATGGTCACTTCTGACTCCAAACAACCAATATGGCCACATTCAAATACCACAGCCACAGTTCAGAGGCCTCAGTCAAACACACAATGTGACCACAGGAGGACATTAAAGCACATTAAGAAGCAGAAACAGCAGATGGTGAAGTGTAAACTGCAGTAACACCTTCACAGCCACAAATATTTTAGAGAACTGAGAAGCTGTTTCTTTAGCAGTTTATTAAGCCAAAGGACATAAAGTCTCATGGTGACTCATGGCTGTAGGGCTAAAATTAAACCCACCATATGGTTGCGGGAGCTGGATCCAGGTGTGGCTTTGCTTCCATGGGGTCGAAGCCCACTAGATTGGCAGGTGTAGTCTAGGTCCTCATCGTTGAAGAGCTCCTCCGTGTCCATACCAATAGCAGCACCCATGTCGAGGCCAAGCTTCTTCTGAAGAAGCTTCCTCTGGCGGGCAAGACGTTCTTTGGGGTCCATCTCACCTGAGGACAACATCACGGGATGTCAGGGGGAAACTTCAGATAATGGTTGAAATGTAAACAACAGAGTGAAGTGTTGGAGCGTAGAGTAGGTAGATTAAAAGTTATTAATGCTGGGGCCATAAATAAATACAGGAACATAACCACCAATAGCTCTGAATGTCACTTAAACTTTACTCAACAGTAAAGAGGATCTCAAACAAGAAGTGAAATTAAATCATAGGGAAGCGATGACTTGTACAACACAATGCAGAGAGTTACAAACACACAGGCAGCTCAAATTCAAATGGCCATCAAAAGGACAGGAACGAGCAGCTTTAACTATTCAAATTTATGGGTAAGTGGCCTCGAAGAGCAACATGGTCGCTTGGGATTTGTTTGTGTTACAGCGGTGAAGGTGTAGCAGCACAGTCCAAGTGGAGTCACTGCACATAACTGTGATTTTAGGGGAAATTAATAAGTTTGTTGATTAGTAAACCAAAGCCCAAAACAAACAGGTTGGAAAGTACAAGCTGTGCAGCATCAAACTCGTAAGCATCGGAGACACGGTGCAGCAGTATGGATGTGACTGCAGCTGAAACAACACAGAGCGACTACAAACCAGTTTTGTCATCCTGCAGCTCGAACTCGGCCCCGGCAGATCCCAGCAGAGACGCCCCGTGTTTGAGTAGGCGGGAAATGTCAAAGTGATAAAAACTCAGCCGGTCACAGGAGGAGTCCTCGGGAGACAGGTCTTCACAGGACTCTACAGGAGGCAAACAAAGGAGTGTCGTATTTGTTCAGTTAACTACTTAGTAATGACACGGAGTAGATGATGAATCTGAAATTGGAGGTATTACACTGTTGTGCAGACAGGTAATAATAATTCAAAAAAATACACTGAGCTCATCCTAAAACAGTCTTCACAGATGTTTGCATAACAAGAAGCAGAAATGTTATCAAGTCTTCTTTCTGAATTTACTACAGCTGATCATCAATACAGGTTCTGTCAATCATCCATATTCCTGGACATTTATATCATTGGCTCATGATAAAAAAATAAAAAATAAAAAATACAAATCTGAGTCCAACATGAGCCTTTCTGAACATTCAGCACATATGGGCCTTGATTAAAATCATGATTTTAAAAAGTCACAGTGAAAAGAAAACAGGACACATTGGGTGTCTGGGAAGGTACAATACATTACCAGATTTAAAAAAAAACCTTTACAGGAATTATGCAATAAAGTGAATCAGTGCGATTGTACTCTATAAACATCGAGTTTATTTATGTAGGACATGTAAAACTTGTCTGATGGATCATCTAGATATTAGTTGCTTGTGTTTGTTTTTCTCTTTTTGTGATAAGTGTTGGTGACATATGCCTCGTTTCAGTCAGGCTTTGGTTTGCGGCTGTTATTTGTTACATTTTAATTGACGGAAATAAAAGATGATGATATGAAAGTGGAGAAAATATGCAATGTCCAGTGAAAACTCATTATGATGTGACAACTGTAATACATTATTTCACTGCCTGTATTGTGTGGATTGTCTTGGTGCCTCATTGATCAGAAAAGTTAGTTTGAATGCACCCAGATGTTGCGAGAACCGACTGTAGAAGTTTTGTTTTCCAGTTCACAACTTAACCCAAAATTAAATCTGATCTTCAAAATATTTTGTGCCAATAAATGGATAATAACACCTTTAAGTTGTCACTAAAACTACTGACAATAATCTCATGTGTAACTAAAACTTAAGTCAGTGGTTTGAACCTTTTCATAAACAACACCACTAAAAGTAAGAAGTACAAAAAGTACAGATCACGTCACAAAAACACACTCAAAATGTGGAACCTCAGCTCAACAACACTAATTTAAAGAATTAAAACGACATAAATGAGCTCACCTTCTTTAGCCTTGGGAGACGGGTTCCACTCAGGAATATTCTTCACGATGGCCTCCACAGCTTGGCCTGCTGCTATACGAGTGTCCCAGTTGGGACTCCTTAGGTAGGTCAGGACCTTGTAATTGACAGAAAATAGATGTGTCATTTCTTACTCGTATAACTTGACAATAGATGACCTACAAAGAGACCTGCTTGTGTCTCCTTGTAAAGACATTAACATGGCTTGTTAAAGTTTCTAACAAGTGTCAGAATCACTTAAAAAATTCAATCCAAACTGATCTGCTGCCAAGTATTACACTGTTATACAATATTAACATTCCACACGTGTCAAAGTTGATGGGTACCATCCCACAGGGACATGTGAATAACTGTTAGGATGAGGATATGTCACCTTTGATAAGAGGTTATTTAGTTCATGTGGGTGGAGTTTGACCACTTCTCCAAGCTGCTGGGCTGCTGCTTTCCTGGTTACTGGTGTTGTTCCGGTGTCAAGCAGGATAAACAAACGATCAAGTCTGAAGACAGTTAAGGAAGAAACATAATAGAAAACACACACTCTCACAAAGTACAGGGCAGTTTTTGACAAAGAAATATCACAATTTAAATGTATAGTCTTTGCACCACATTAGCCTAACGGTCCTGGTATTGCACTGAGGTCATTAGCAGTCTATTAATAAAGTGCAGTGGATTAGAGATGTACAGGGCGTGCCTCAGGTACCACAAATACTTAAGCTGGACTAGAAATGAGTGTCCTCTGCTGTGTAAAAGAAGCCCACTAACACCATATGGACTTGACATACACCAAAACACTGTTAGGTAAATTGTTGTGCTTGAAAAAAGTGATTATAGCATCCAGGTCAAGCTGCAAACACTGTGCAACCAGTTTGATCCTTTGTGTAGTCTGAAGATTCCCAGTCATCCAGGTCCTGGTTATCCAAGTAGCAATTAAATCACAGCAACTTGACTTGGTAGAAGTTACTTGAAGACGTTTGGCCCTCATCTGAGTGACATTCTTAGTTCTGACAGAGTGGTCGGGATCAGGAGGTTTTAAGCTTTGTAAAGATATTGACAGGGTCCTCCATACTACTAGCTCGTTAGTGCTCCTGGCTGATGTTACAACCGTCATTGGGGTCACTGGAGTGACACGAGGACAGATGTGAATGACCCTTATTAGGGTGGACACCTTATGGTGAGATGTGGGTGTTTGTTGACTCTCCTGGGAATGGATGAGAGGACAGGTGGTGTCGTAGACCCCCTCCTCTGTTCAGGGATGGTGGCTTCCTCCACTCCAACCATCTGTCTTCCCAGTCCAGACTGCTGTCTTCAAACAAGTGTCCCATCTCTTTCAGGTGGAGGTAGACTGCAGACTCTGGTCTGGTGTTGGCCGTCTGCTTGTTCACTGGTTGTGTAAAGGTCCGGGCACTGTTCACTACACTGGACTGCAAGTTGCTCTTCTTGTGTTTGGGTGTGCTAGTTCTTGTGCACATAACTTTGTACTGAATAAACTCTGTTACTAACAACTCCTCTGGGGAACAACGTGAACATAACTTGTTAATCTGTCACAGGTAAGCTTAGCCAGTGGTGGCTCTATCTTGTACTTGTAAACCGGCTTTCCTGACACAACTTCCCTACAACGTGAGTTAGTTAACCTGTAGTTAACTCTAGGGCATCAACAAAGACTTAAATGTTGATTTAACTTTCACTGACATTCAGCAGCTTTAGTTAAAATGTGTCCGAACTTGATTTATAAGCCACATGATTGGGTTTCAATATAACTGTGCTAGCTTACTGGTTAACGTTAGTGAGCCGTCGCCGTGCCATTAACGGCTACATCCAGAGCTAGCTAGCTAGAACCGACTAGCTAATTGTTACAGGGACGTTTGACGGATGAACCAGACTCAGTAGAGACGTGTCCTACCTTGATACAGCCATGGTCAGTTGCAGTGTGAAGCTCCACGTCCCACATTCAACTGGCGGCGGGTAATTTGAGACTATTCCTCTTTAACCAGTTAGCAGCTATCGCTAGCTAGCCGAGGCCCGAGCTGTGTGCTCCTGTCCACCGAAGACAGCGAGTTCACAACCAATTCATGTCTTCAAAGTTGTCCCCGTTGTCCCTCCGGCACCTTCGATCACAAAATGTTGCCGAGTATCATCAATCTAAAGCTCGGTTCACCCTTCAGAAGCCTTCGCGGATAAATATTTCAACCTAATGAGATTTAAAGAGTTATTTAGTTGCACGTTGAGGGCGACCCAGAAGACTGTTTTTATATGAGGAGCCATCTTGCATTTATTCCTTCCTCCATAGCAGGCGGATTCTGATTGGTTACAAGCATCTGGGAGAGCCAATCAGAAGGCGCGTTAAAAGAGGACCCGAATGGATGAAGGGAAAAAAAGCTAAAAGGAATAGTTCCCCAACAAGATGGGTGTAAAAACAATACAATGTTGGGTAATAACTAAATGTTTGGTAAAAAGCAATAAAATGTTGGATACAAACAATAAAATGTTATGTAAAAAACAACCATCCAGGGTAAAAAACAATTAAATGTGTAAACAACAATAAAATGTTTTAAAAAAAACAACTAAATCTAGGATGAAAACAATAAAATGTATAAAAACAATAAAATGTTGGGTAAACATAACTAAAATTTTCCAAAGCCTAAATATTTTAACCTAAACAGATTTAAAGATATTAGTTACTTAGCTAGTTGCACATAAAGGGCACAAGACTGTTTTTATATGAGGAGCCATATTGCATTTATTACTGCCTACATAGCAGGGGATTCTGATTGGCTACAAACGTCTGGGAGAGCCAATCAGAACGCGCATTAAAAGACTAACGAATGGACGAGGGGGATAAAAAAAACTAAAGGAATATTTTTCCTTCTCAATCATGTTACACACATTACTACACAATGCATGGCTTTAATTTATTGAACTAAATTAAAATAAATTAAAACATCATATGAACAGTGCATTGAGTATCCTTGTGTGCTTATATGTGCAGGCGAGATATCATTTAACACCATTCTGTGCTTCCAGCATGATGTCATATTATTTTAATTTGACAAGTTGTTGCATTTTCCCAACAGCGTTCTCATGTATTTTTATTTTATATTTTCTTAGCTCTCCAGTTAAACTGGCAGCTGCCCACTGAGCTGACCATGGTCCTGAAAAAGTTAATCTCCTTAGTTTCACACAGAGAATCGTTTTGCCGTTTCCTGAAGTTAAGAATGACAAGGAGCGCTGCTTTAGCAAACACCCCAAGTGGCATTCAGCAAAGGTTAATCGTGCTTAGTGTTTCCAGATAGCTACTGTTTAGGTGGCATTAGGGAGGATTAACAAGCTTGGCAAATATGCAGACAATTCAGTGGACAACACTTGTGCTCCCTGCTGGCTTTAAAAGGGTTTAAATATGTGCAAATGGAATATTTATTTTATTTTACCAACACAGTGTGAGCTTAGTGGCAGTGGGAAGCATTTACAAAACTAAACTAAATCAACACATAGTCAAAAAACAACACTTAGTAAGCATAATATTCACATTTTATTCATACTATTCACATGATAAAATATCAAATAAAACCTGAAAATATGCTTAACCACAAAATACTGGGTACAAATAATGGAATATCGAATTAAAAACACAAAATATTGGTTCAAAAATGCAGTTGAAAAATAAATTATTAAGTAAAAGCCACAAATATTGGTTAAAAATGATAAAATACAAGATAAAAACATAAAATGTTGAGTGGAAACAGTCAATCTTATTCCAGCTAGTTAGTCCAAT
>OOFC01016859.1:0-17243 GCA_900323345.1 Pseudochromis fuscus
TTATTATTATATTTTATTATTATTATTATTATTTTGTCTGAAATAAAAAGAAGAAGAAGCTGGTGACAGATTCAGTTTTTAGAGACATTTGTAAATGATGGTTTAACATTGTAGCAGTTTAAAGAAACAGAAAAATATCATCACAATACAGTTTAGAAGACAGATCGTGTCATAAACTAATGATTTACGACTAAGATATCATCTCAGAAAGTCAGGATTCCTCCATTGTGGATGATTTCATGGAGGCTGCCACTTTAAATGAACCTCTATGATGTCAGAGCATTCCAGCCAATCAGAACATTAGGAGTATTTTCAGATCATATGGGTTCAGCATGTGGAAGCTGCACATAAAGAGTCAGACTGGGAGCATCATGCAGCTCAGGACTGTCACCAAAACTAACAATCATAAATGGTCAAATATGCTTTCATGTACTTTTCCTTTAAGGAAAATAACAAGGATGTCTTTGAAATCACAAGATGACTTTGTAAACAATTCAGCACATTTCAAATGCTTTAACTTGAATGTGTTGCCTCGGTGTGGTGGGATTTCTTCACCTTCAGGCGAACTGGCACCAGGTACTGCTCAGTATCTGCAGAGCGATGAGTATTCAGAGCATGATAATCGTCCTGGAAACACAGGCACGGTCCAACAAAACATCCCAACACCCCCCCCTCCTGTCACGTCTGTGGCAAAACGTACCCCGTGTGAGGTGAGAGATTAGCAGCTGTGGTGGTCGGGCTGCAGAGGGATCAATAAATCGATCATTTGAGTGTAAGAAGTCAGCTGGACATCATGAAGGACCTCTGATGTCAGGAGCCTATTAATTGTTTTGTTTATGTAGCTCCAATCACAACACAGCACACCTCTCCCACTGAAAATTAATGACTACTGGCAAAAGGTTAATATCCACTCAGCTGAAAATGAATCAACAGTGAATTAATGAGATCATTACCTGCATGGATTGATAACGAAATTAGTCTTCTTTCAAAGCAGGACTTTCTGGGATGCAGAGGTATTGATTTGAAAAATAATGCATCTGTTGGTGAAGCCCTTGACCAGATGGCCTGCACTGAGCGGGTCTTAATGTTGGAGGTCGCAGCCGATGGAGGAACTGGACAGGAAGTAAACGTCCTTCATACTTAAATGATGCCTTTGAAAAAATAAAAACTTCCTGTTACATTTTACAAATCTGACGGATCCTCGGTGGTTTTCCTTTCACCATCTTGTTTCTTGCAGCAGGTCCCACCATCATCAGCAGTGATTCATATGCGTGAAATAATGTCTCTGCAGAAAATTGTAGCGGGTTATTAATTGGCAGGGAGTCAGACGGTACTTAGAGTAGACTCTGGAGATGGGTTGATTCATGTATCAATTCTTCATTTGAACAGCACTTCAAAGTTAAGCAGTCAAATTGAATCTGCCACAGAGCTGAAATTTGATATTAGTAGCAGCCCAGTTTTCACAGCATTATAAATATAAACTGAATACTTGCAAAAGAGATGGATGATTACCTTCATTTTCTATAATCAGACAATCAAACAAATTAAACCTTGTTACAATATTTGATCAGAATTAGTAAATTCTTCTTTAAATGATGTGCAGGGTGTCTCTGCACAGACAGGCCTCCTCAGCAGCTGAACTGTGATGAAGAGGAGACAAAGAAACAAGTGAGTGATGGTCCTGTAACAGAAAGAATCTAAAGATAATCTGATGTGTTAAGAGGTGATTTCATTTTGACAAGGTTCTTAACGAGGTTTCTTAACGAGGTGGATCCCACTGAGCAGGTGTGACACCAGTTTCCCGTTTCATTGTGTCTGTTTCAGAAGATGGTGAAGGTTTACAGGATGGAGTCTTCATCATGAGGAGACTGGGAGTAATGGTTTGCTCTTTGATCTCTGGATGTTTAACAATAATGTGCAAATTGCAACATTATAACAAATATAAACATTTAGTGCTGAGCTGTTTACTCATGTTTACTCATATATAGGGTGTGTGTGTGTAGGTATATGTGTATATATATGTATTTTACACTGTATCAACTGTATTTCCTGTTGAAACTTATTTTATTTTTTCCTGTTTTATCATTTTTATTTCAATTCTTGTCTCGTGTTTTTCTGCAGAGCAACAAACTGTGATCGACACAGTTTCCCCTCAGATCAATAAAGTATTTCTGATTCTGATTCAATAAACATTAACAATAAAAAAGCCGTTTACCTCCCGAACCGTCTACACTTTTTATTCTTAAGCATTTTCCACAAACAACTAAACCTGCTGCTAAACTCTTGATGCCTGATTCACTCTCTTTGTCTGAACCCTGGTCTGGTTTCATGTCTGGTGGATTTTAGTATTTGTTTCTTTTTACAGCTCAGATTGACTCCAGTCCTGCAAATATTTCCTCAGTCTTCAGCATCTGTCTGCTGAGATTTTCCAGTTTTTTAATCATGGGCCGATTGTCTTTTTTTTCTACCATGGGTGAATTACTGCTGATCACTCCTCAGTTTATATGAACACATGAATACTGAGCTCTCTCCAACACAAGGAGCTCCACAGTGTACTGTTTGATGACACTGGTGTTTGCTTGTTTGTCCTCTGGCTCAGATTTTTCTCTCATAAATACATCACTTCCTCCCTTCAGCCAACACTGCAGCCTCTCTGTTCATTAGGACCAATCAGGCTTCTGCGTGGGAATCACAGTGAATCCAACGATGATGTCATCGCCTCAGGTCTCATACTGCTGCTGAGAGCTCATCACCATCAGAAATCAATCAATAAATGGATCAATTATTTGAAACAAAAAAAAAGCTCAGAGTTGAATTTTCTTAATGATTTTACTGTAACTGCTTAATTTTGCAGATGACACACAGCTGTTCAAATATCTTCATTTTGTAACAATGTTTCATCAGGGACATGAAAACACAGGTGTTATCACCAGACCTTGAACAACTGCTGCTCTTCTTGTGTATTAAGGCTTTAAATCCCGGTGACAGGGGGCCACCACAGCAGCGCTGGGCTTAAGACGATCCCTTGTTTTGGCCTGAAGCCGAGACACTCAGTCCTGGTCCTGGAGGGCTGCGATCCTCCAGGTGTCCAGACCTCCTCCTGATCCTCCCTGATCGCTGGTAGAGACAGAGCAGGTGTGGCTTGTTAACAGTCGGGAGGATCAAACGCCTGCTGGACACCGTCCCCGAGGGACCAGCAGTAAATACCCAGGGGTCCACATCAGGAGACGTGTTGACTGTTTCCCCTGCACAGTGTTAGAGGGAGGATTTTTAAATGCACTTTTTCTATCAGCATGTCATTTGCACTTCCACTGCATTTGAGGATTACACACTGAAAAATATGGACTGTTTTTACCCAATATGGACTCATGTCTGGGTAAAAACAGTCCAGCATTTTTTACTGTGTGTCTTATCCTCACATGCACCGAGTCTGCAAATACATGGCTTCATTTAACCCAGTCAGACGGGCTGTTTAGAACCAATACATTCACTAGGTTGTTGTTTTTACCCAACATTTAACATTATTTTGTTGTTTTTTCCCCAATATTTTGTTGTTTTTACATTAAATTTTGATGTTTTTACCCAACATTTAACATTATTTTGTTGTTTTTTCCCCAATATTTTGTTGTTTTTACATTAAATTTTGATGTTTTTACTCAACATTTAACATTTTGTTGTTTTTACCAAATATTGTCCATTATTTTGTCATTTTTTTTCCCACTATTTTGTTGTATTTATCAAATTTTTTCCAATATTTTGTTGTTTTTACTTGATATTTTCCATTATTTTGTTGTTTTTACTTGATATTTTCCATTATTTTGTTGTTTTTTTTCCCCAATATTTTGTTGTTTTTACTCAATATTTTCCATTATTTTGTGGTTTTTATGTTTTATTTTGTTGTTTTTACTCAACATTTAACATTATTTGGTTGTTTTTACCCAATATTTTCCATTATTTTGTTGTCTTTACCCAGTATTTCCACTATGTTGTTGTTGTTTTTACCCAGTATTTAGTTGCTTGACATTTATCTTTCTGGGTTAAGTTTACCTCTTATGTTGTTAGTCCAATACTGACCCAGTTTTGGGTAAAAACAACTCAGCATTTTTTAGGCTACATAAACAAAACCTGATCATTTTTACACAACAGATTGATCTGAAACGTCCTAAACGTTTCTGAACTGATTTCTTAAGGGAGGCTGAAGGAGCCTGTTTCTGATTGGTCATTATGTCGAACATTTTGTAAAGTTAAATTGAGAACACGGCAGCGGGCAGGTCCTGCGGGCAAACACAGTCCTCCTCAATTATTCATTTAAGGTAACATTTGAATGTTACATGGACTGAATTACAGCAGAAGTGTGTCTGTAAATGGTGGCGAGCCGAGCTGAGCGCCGACGGTAACTGTCACCTGTTAGTTGTGGAGCTGCTGGTCATGGTCAGATTTACGCAGCGTTACATCCATCGCTGATCCAGGTCTGCAACACCAGCTAAAGTAAAGTTGTGTAGAGGAGACAGAGAGTTGTTTTTGTTGTTGTTGTTGTTGTTGTTGTTGTTGTTGTTCACATTAATAAAGGAGGAGGGGTAGGGGGAGTCTACTGGGTTAATATTATTCAGTTGCAACTGGATTACTGCACATTATCATAGCACAGTTTGAGGGAGCCAATGCGATTTTCTGCCAATTTCATTAAACATACATTAATTATGTATGCCTAATTTATTGGTCTACATTATCAACATGTTTATCTTTCAGTGATTACTGTTTAATTGGTGATTAGACGATAACTGTGAGCACTGATGCTGAGTGGCATTTATTTATTTTTTTGCTTGCTTTTGAAGTCATCGTTGCTCAAGCGGACCTTTACACATCCCACAATACCTGCTCTGAACACACAGCATCCCGTTAATTACCAGAACACAGGAAACTGAATTAATAAGAAACAACACAAGGAGGATAAAAATAGTAGAAATGACTCAGTGTGCTGGCTTTTAAGATCCAGTTATAGGTCACTCTGTAGTTTTGTGAATTCTGAATCAAAAGGAGAACTTTCTCTTTTCATTATTAACATGAGAGTTTGTAACAATGGTGAAAGTTACAAAAGATATTCTGCAGCCTTACAGTTGCAAAAACACAAGATGATTCAAATCTTAGTAAAAACCTCTTGTGTGAGGAGATGTGGGGCAGCAGGGATGGAAAATCACCCATCACAGCACAGAGGAGAGGACGACTTCTGAGTGGAGATTTATGAGAGGACGCTCTCCCCTCTCCTGAGGTGCTTGAAGAGGAAGTTCCTGATTCAGGAAGCAGCATCGGATGAAATGATTACTCCTGGCGCCGACTCCTGGTCCGTGGAAATGGCGAGAAGTGTTGATCTGAGGATGTGATTGAAGACACTTTCTAAAATCATTTCAGCTGTGTTGTGCTGGACTTTGGGAGGATTATTTACTGTCTCCTGCCCTTGTTTCAGCTTCAGTTTCGACTCTGAGGAAGGATTGGAAAATCATTTCTGCTCCACAAAGCAGGGCAACACTTGAATAAATTTGAGATGTAAATGTGGAGAAACAGAGCGATGGATGTTTACGTTTGCAGTTGTGAATCTCAGTATGTTCAGTTACTACATCGCAGGTTGTCCTTGGCAACCAGCAGATGCATTGTCCTCATTTTGTGATCCCCGCTCACCTCTCCACACACCTGAAGATAAAAATATTGAAAAATAGACAAAAAAACAAAAAAAGGAGACGACTGGAGAGAGCGAGGGAGGGATCGAGCTTAATCCTTAATTTGGTGATCAATAAGATTCTGGTGCATGGGTAGCAGCTAAATTCAATGAGTGCCTAAGCCACCTTGGGAACATTTCCATGCAGATACAATTGCAGTGTGGATAAATGATTTCATTACAGATGAAACAGATGAGTGTGATGGAGGAGGATACAGTTGCATCTCATTTTCAGCTTATTTCATCTTGTGGATATTTGTTTTGCACAGCTGTTGAATAAACTTTTATGTTAACCACCGTTTCCAGGGAACTTTTCTTGTTTTTTTTCCATAAATTAATCTGCTTTCCTTCCTGCTGCAGATCATTTAAAGGAGCGATCCCAGACACAGCATTAGAGGCTAATTCAGAGCAGACACAGTTGTAAAAGTTGACACCACTGTGCTGCTTTACACAGGTAATCATTCACTCAAATGAAGTGAAAAACCAATTAGCTGGTGGTAATGGAGACTCCGCTAAATCTTTGCAAACATCCTACAACCGAACTGTTCACACTGGATTGGTTCAAACCGAGCTTCTTGTGGCTGCACCCTTTCATTACGCAGTGTGTAATTGGAGCTTATATAAGAGAAACGTGAACACCCTCATGCACTGATTACAGCAGCCAACGTTCAGCCGAAGATAAACGCACAAGCTGTTATTGAAAATCATTACCAGGTACATCAGGGCTGCGTTTTCACACCATGAATTACTGTTTCAGCTCTTTGCCAAATTGTCAGTAATGACTGACAAATATGAATTTGTACCTCGTTGGTGAAATGATGCCACTTAAGAAGTGACAGTTTGATGAGCAGGCGATGCTAATTTATCATCTTCTTTACTTGATACCAGAAACACTGTTGAACCACATAACACAGCGTGACCCCCGCCGGGAGGAACACATGAAGGACAGCTTAGCATGTCTTTCATGCGTCGTGAGTCTCGCAGGATGTATCACAGTACTCCGCCTGCACGTAAAACAAGCAAGAGGTACAAAAGGAAAAAGGTGTGTGTGTGTGTGTTAATGAGAGGTTGGATCCAAGTTTTCACTTCGGAGAGGAATTCCCTCAAGCGAGTGATCCTGGAAATGCAAATGATAGCACAAGTGCATATTCATAGGTGGAAGATGGAGTCCTCATCTGTTCTAATAACACTGTCGGGGGCCTTGTGTGGATTTCTCTCTACACCGAGTAGGAGGGACTGTCTGGTGTGGAGGGTGGATTATACGTGTTGGAAAGCTCGGGGAAACATTTCTGAATAAATAAATAATCCTAAAGGCTTCCCTTAAATGTGTGATTAGCATGTCTTGCTTGCACTTCTTCCTACAGAGCGCTGCAGCTTCCCCACAGTATCAGAAAGGGTGGAGGTGGAGGTGGAGGTGCAGAGATTGTGGGATAGCTGCACAGAAAAGCCTCAAAGTGGAAGTTGTGACTCTGGGATAGCGAGACTCAGAGGTAAGTGTTGGGGCTCGGTGCTACAAAGGGCAGTATAGTGCGCACTTTGATTGAATCAATTGCTCTGTGTAAGTAGCTGCTGGTGCCGGCCTCCCCAGGGTGACAGAGAGGTCTGCAGAGAGTGAACCAATCCAGCCATCCATGGCAGCAGAACAGGCAGGATTAACAGAGCAATGCATCATAGCTGCAGCAGCCAGTGATGTGTAGCAGACTGTATTTATTGACTCATTGACTGTATTGATTGTCTCAATTGATGAAAAGTCCAGAGACAACAGACGCACAGCGAGTTATGCAAAAATAAAAAATAAAATCAGGGAAAAAGGATGAGGGGTCATGAATAAAGGAGCATTTCACAGCAAAAAACCCTGTTAAATACAAGCATGTAGCCGGTTAGCACGCTGTTTGCTAGTGAGCCTCTGGTTACAGCACATTTCCTACCGGCACACATCATCTCATTCAAGTGGAGCACATACAGTAATGGCTTGGTAATTTACCTGGGCATGTATGTAGCTTTCCCTTGACAGCAAACTCTCTCTGACATTGACATTGTTCCAGCGGCAGCAGTTTATTTAACACACCATTAATCTCTAACGACAGAAGACCTCGTTGCAGCAGATGTTTGGTAACAAACTTCTGCCCGGTCCTCCGGTGTTTTCCTTCACCCTCATTTACACGTGTTACCGTGACAACAGAGGGTCACCGAGAGCCAGCTGACATTTTGGGGGCGTGGCAGCAGGGTCCGTGCGCGTCGCGGGCAGTCGCTTTCCTGTTTTGAGATTTCAAAATAAAACAAAAATAAACCGTTTACCGTTTTTTTTCAGAATGATAAAGAGACAATGGACCGTAATTCATTATCCGTTATCTAAGTGTTTTATAGGCCTGTGCATTACGTTCTTAACTGTATTTTTTTCTTTTTTTGCTGCAGCACTCTGAGATTTTTTTTTATAATATAAAGTGCATTACAAATAAAATGTATTATTATTATTATTATTATTATTATTATTATTATATGTTTGTAAATGGAAATTAAATTAGCTATTCTGTATTTCCTGTTCATTCTGGCTCCGTGATAACAAGATATTATACTACTGTTAAGCCCACTATAATATTAAAATACCCTGAACATCGTGTCCTGCATCATACCTACATGTGTGACTTTTGATCTGAAAAAAAACAAACAAACAAACAAAAAAAAAACCTTCAAAGATTCAAACAAGATATCAATTATAACTCTTCATGTCTATGCTCTTGCTGGCTAGCTCGTGGTACCACTTCTGGGTCACTGAGCCAAAACAAACAGGAAATACAGAAATAAGTTTCTATTTTAATTTTAATTTCCATTTACAAACATATCTAATTAAGATAGATAATGGATAATGAATTACAGCCCATTTTCCATTCATCATTTTGTATTATCACTGAAAAAAACAGGAAACGGTTTATTTTTTGCTTTTATTTTAAAATCTCAAAATAAGAAAACAAATGGCCGCTACGTACACGGACCCAGCAGGAGGTTTGTATTTGATTGAAGAGTCGTAGAGGGAGCGGACGGATCCATTTGAGAAATGATCCCAAAACCACTGATACTGCATCACATCGGAGTGCGTGGTCATCAGTATGCAAATGTTTAACTGTGCAGCGAAACAATCCAATTATTGAATGATGGCCACTGTACATCAGCTCCCTTATTGAATATGTGTGCAATTAATGAGTGTAGAGCAACCAGAACAGTGACACAGAGTAAATTAACACTTTGGTAAAAGGATTGTCTCCACTCAGGACAACTGAAACCATGAGCACATGTCAAAGGATCTTCTATATGGTCGACTCTTTTCTCTCTGGTTTCAAGCAGCAGGACTGTGTTGAGAGAAATAATACAGAGCACTTCATTGCCTTAGCCATTGAAACAGAAGATCTTTTTGTACTGAATGCTGGTGAGTGGGTGTGAGGGCAACAAACTGCAGGAAAGTAAAGGGAAAAGAAACAGGCAGAGTTTCCCCTCAGGGCTCATGAGGTAAGGACACTTAACTCATCGCATGCATTGCCATAGTCAACATGATTTTTATATCAGTTCTATGCTTTAAAAACAAAAGGAATAAATCATCTCCTTTACACAAATATAAATATATTTTATGTTTAGTATGTACAATAATGATCTGCCATCATCAAGAAAAAGCATGTCAGTAAACTCTTGCTAATGGATACAGACACAGCAAAGACAGCCATGATTGATTGGCGTGCTCTCTCTCTCTCTGAGGATGAAGCGAAACAATAGTGTTTGTAGTGAGAAGGCTGGTGGTGTGGCTGAGCCGTGCCATGCTAGTCCTGAGAGCTCCGAGTCACACTGTCCTCCTCCAGCTCCCATTCAAAGTTCTGGCCAGTCATTTGGTAGAACATCATGTTAAAGGGTTTGTAGAACTTGTGCAGTCGCCGAATCACGTCCGGGTCAATTTTAGGGTGAGTTCTCCCTTTAGACTTGCCGAGGCATCTGGGAGTGCTGCTGTCCTCCGGCTTCTTCAGACACGGAAATCCTTTAGTTTTATTAAAGTAAAAGTGTTTGTCCGTGACGATCCGCTTCAGCCCCAAGAAGTCCTGCACCTTGGCCATCTCCCCCGCCGGATCCACGATGAGCCGCTCCCCGCTGACAAAGTGCATCTGCGAGAGGGGGAAATACTGCATCCAGCTCTCCAGGTGAAGCGCATATATCCCTATACGCAGCGCGCTCCACGAGGCGTCGATGAGACCCAGCGTCCGGTTCTTAAAAGCCAGAACCTCAAAGGTGGGGATCTCCGGCTTCTTGGACAAAGTCTGTGTATAGTCTGAAATGGCTCTAGTGACAGGATTACGCACCACAATAATAAGCTTGATGTCCCTGGCCATGGAGTGGATGCGCTTGGGGGCATGGTTAGTCACAAAGTAGCTGGGTGTCTTCTCCATGGTGATCTGCCCCTCCAGCGTCGAAGGCATCAGGTCTCTGGGAACAGAGAGGGAGAGAAAGCAGCTTAGCTCTGGTATTATCCTCAGCACCTCTCCCAGTGCAAATGAATACCCAAGGACACGGTGCGAGCAAATTTGGTACATTTATTAAGCAGTACATTATTTGAAATTACAAGTGAAAATAACTGTTATTATCACTGGACATTATGTTGTGAGGAGAAACATACAGCTAATTACATCCATGGAGTAATATGCAAAAGATAAAAGAAAGAAGATGAAACGGCAGGCAAGCAAGTATGCTCATTGCTTAATTGACTCCATCTGTGTTACTCCAGGAGCTGTTTTGGAACTTTAATAATGAGTTCACTGCATATCATTAATACTGGGGTGCCTGGGGCATTGTTTTGTCATACATTTATTATGCATGCTAGGCTCACACTCGGTGCAGGCAGTTTTATTTCCTATGCACATGCGCCTCCACTGCAACGGGTGCAGACAGCATCTTTTTTTTCCTCCCTCATTGTGTTACATTTAAGGTTAGAGGCTGTTCATTGAAGGCAGCAGTGATTAATTATCAGATTCAAGGTGATAATTTGTAGTACAGTTGAAACGTCCCCTACTTGAGAAATGTATCTCCGGGGTAACGAGGAGCCGTTCGCCACCGCTACGAATACTGTGTGAGGGCAGTGCACAGGCGAGTGTGTCGTGTGCACACAGGCAAGTCTTGTTTCTGCAGTTTATATTTTTGTATCAATAATAAAGCATAGCAATCGCCTCAAGCAAATCCTTATCAAATGTTTACACTGATGTTCATTCCAATCCGTACTGTTTTCTTTGTTTGTAGGCTATGTGATTCAGTGCTAAATTGGTACATTAAATCCTCTGTGAGACATGCAGATTATTTAACTACAAACAAATAGCAGGAGCTGTGCACTATAATGTAAAAAGAGGCGGCATCCAAGCACACGCTGCATTTCCCCCCCTCTTCCAAATTAAGTAATGTTTGCTGGGAAATTAATGTATAAACAGGCGACCAAAAATCCAAATGATGCCATCTACAGCCTCCTGCAGTAAGTCTGGGAAATTCTCCATAATTCTGGGATAAAAGCTTTTTCCTTCCCCCTGCAATATTTTTTCCATTAGGCCGCCCTGCACCACAAACCTACAGTTGTAACGATATAGTCACATCAATCATTTGCATCTTGGACATATTCGAAATTAACTGTTCTCCAGCAAAGAATCCAATTTACTCTGCTAAACATAAGAGCTGTTATGCACATATCGACCACCCTCGCACACACATGCACCCATGGATGCTGGGCTGAAAGTCTCACAAGTGGCCTGGTAATTGCATCTCAGTAACAGTATTGCCTTCCTGATGGGTAATTTCCCTCCGGATTATGTTTGTCTCTTGACAGTATAGAACTGTGGTTACTTCTGGGCCTGTAATGGGATATTAAACATATCTACAGATAGCATAGTGACCAGACACAGTATTAGTTTCCATTATTTTCCACACTTCCTCCCTCGCGCTAATGAATGGCTAAAGATTTTTGCAACCTTTCAAGGACTTTATCTCAGTCTGCCATTTAACTCCAAAGTGCAGTGGGTGGTCTGAGGGTGCCACATCACCATGGTGAAAAAATATACCGCAGCGAATCACCTTGAAACAACCGATATCCTACTGTATGAGCATTAACTGCGGCGTCTCGCTGGAGCATATCCAATGGACAGGACAGATGTACAGTGCTCAAGGTTATGAAACATAACAAGCTATTGTCCTAATCAGGCTCGGCGCTAATCATCACACATTTAATTATAAAACAGCAGAAACGGCACAGGCCAGGTACTTTGTTATTGTGCTTGTGATTGGGAATCAGTCATGGATCATGTGCGTCTGAAATGTCAGCGGGACGGCGAGGCGGGACCCAAATCAAAACGCTGATAAACAAGCTAATTTCTCCACAAACGACTCCTCTGGCCTTGTAGCCGAGCGGCGGCGAAGTAAACAAGAGCAAACGGTTAATTCTCACTTTCCTCTCTCCACATCAGCTGCTCAGCTCGGCACAGGTCATTCAGGTGGGTAGCTAAATAAAATCCATAGCGCTACACAGGCCCTGCTCACCATCTGCTGTTTACTGCCTCGCACCCAGAACATACCACATAACATTTACTTTCCTGCATCTCAACACATGTCCTGCCACTTATTTACATAGCAAACAGGAGCGTGGAGATACAGTAAAAGGTGCGGAGTAACTTTTAATGATCTCGACCACTCCACACTTTGCCTGTAGGATAATTACCTTCGCTGCAATGAGCTGGGAGTAAATATAAAGTGGAGGCTGCGATGGTTCGGTCTCACCACCACATGTCCAGGAAATCCCTCAACAGGATTCGTTAATGGATCCGAGCCAGTTGAATAAACAATAACGGAGAAAATGAACCTTTTACACTAAATTTTCTCCACTTGTGTCGAGGTTGCGTTCTCCAACTCAGGGAAGGAAATCCATTTCACACCCACTCCACGTGAAATTCAGATGTGGAGGATGCCCGGTCGCCTCTGAAGGTTGATTCATCATTCAGGACGTGCAGGAAACCGCATCACATTTTTGTGTTTGTTAAGGCAGAAACTAATCTTCGCAGATAATCACAACTCTTCATGCCTAAACGCCCACTGCTCTGCAACATGCAGGCGTTTAACTCAGTGTTTCATTATGTTCTGTCAAACTGCTGCACGGGGGAATATTTTGAGGTGTGATGAGGTGAGGGATCACGCTAATTTATTCCCAAATACTAATAGGTCCAAACTGTTTCTGAAGGGATGGAGTTTCCCCAGAGGTGTTGCTAATAAACTCGGGCAGGATCACATCTCCAGAGCATCAGTCTGCCGAGCATCCTCCATGTCATGTCAAATACAATCAATTACTCTAAAGGAGGCCACCGGTGATAAGCTCCCGAGTCCGTAGAGTCCTGATCTACGCAGATTGTTGTGATCCGATGAAAAATTTCCAAAAATAATGTGATGATGTTGATGGAAATGTCTCTTTTTTTGCTGTATTGACTCAGTAACAAAGAATAATCATGATTTATCCTGCAGTGGAGATCATGTGCACGATGCATCTGGATAAAGTAAAACTGCACCTTTACTTCAAGTGCAGCAAACAATAGACGACAAAATGAAGGTATTACTCCGACTGCGATTGCAAATATCAGTCGTGAGCGTCTATTCATCACCAACAGTCAGTCCGAGCGTTTGAAGTGAGAGATACTGTGGTCAGTTTGCAATGAATAATCCAATTACTTCACCCTGAGTGACATGTTTGTGATTACTGCAGCTCCAAGAACAAAGACATGGGTTTGCTGCGAAGTGGAGAAAAAAAACAAACAAACCAAAGGTTGGTTCAAATGAGTCATTCTCCGCTCGGCTCTCAACAAGTGGATGCGTACATGTTTGGCACGTATGAAAACAAGCCCACAGGCCGGAGCGAGGGGTCCTGGTGGGTCTGTTGTGGAGTGGGAGGCAGTGTTTTGTCACGGTTAAGGTGCAACTTTTAGGAGGAAAACAAATCCAGAGTACGCCGCCATCGTGAGTGATCAGATCAGGCTGCAGTGATGCCACAGAGTCGGCTTTGTTTTTGTTTTTCCTTCATGAAGCCGACCTCTGCACCCGAGTGGAGAGGAGGTTTTCCTTTGGTGGGCCTGCCTCTGAGCGATCCACTGTTAGTTATGTAATATATAAATATAGACCTGCTGTAGGTCAGAATGGGACAATTAACAGAGAGAAACAGGAGAGTGTGACACTGCTGCTTCATGTTTTATTCCAGGTTTTTCTGTCTGTAATTCAGATTTTACAGATTTCAGAGTCTGGAGTGGATTCACCTGTAAAGGCCGTCCCGCCCTGACCCTGAATTGTGCTTCATCCTTTTGTCCAGTCACATTCTTCACACACTTCTCTGTTTCTATGGTTCTTCTCAACCATTTATCCACAACGTCTTTCACATTCAACCCAAGAAATCTTTGAAGAGGAGCATTATATTCTTTTATTTAAACGTGAAGAAAGAGACGAGGTTGAAGGTCTTCAGATTTTTTTTTCCATCTGTTGCACAGTTGTATATTAAAGGCAGATATGTTGTGATTATTATCAGGTCAGAAACACAATGAAACAAAGTTACTTTAACTTCAAATGTTGGGTTTTAATTTTGGATTAACTACATCCTGGGTTAATCCAACAACTGTTTTACTCTTCAGTGGGTAAAAACAACATAATACAGATTAAAAACAATAAGTACCGTATTTTCCGGACTATAAGCTGCTACTTTTTTCCGACGCTTTGAATTTAAACACCGGTGTTTCTCATGTATTGGTGGCGCAAAGCTCGTTAGCTTTTTACAAGCTAGCAAGCTCCGTGCCGCTGATACATTTAGCGTCGTCACATCAGACCTGGTCAGAGTGGACCACATGAAACATGGTTTATAGACAGGTGTGCTCAATAGTCTGGGAAATACGGTAATCATCAGTACAAAGAACAAAATTGTTACAAGTGTAAAAGCAGAGGTGTGGAGCAGACACCAGGCACGAGCAGATAAAATTAGTAGTGATGGTTTAATCCAGGCAGACGTCTCCAAATCAATAGGTAAAGGCAAAATCCAAATGATTCAACAAACCAGACAAAACACAACTATGAACCAAGAAACATGAACAAAAGGCTCGGCCGTGACCTCCAGCTACAAACCAACCGTCCCAGGACAAAGAGACACATGAGGTTAAATACATGAGGTAACGAGGCCCAATGGGAAACAGGTGGAGAGGACGATCAGGGAGCAGGTGTGAGACAGGAAACAAGGCTTGGGCACAAACACACAAGGAATGAGACTTTCAAAATAAAACGGGAAACATGAAACAAGAAGCATGAATTGACAAACACATTGAAACAAGGACAATAATCAAAACCAACTAACAATCCATTTAATCATGACAAAAATGTTGGATAAAAAAAACACAAAACTTCTTCCTACTGGTTTAAACTACCTCACTTCTTTGTGTGACTTTGTATTCCTCTCTGACGCTGCAGTTTGTGGTATGAATTATAATATTCACAGATATTTCTAATATGTTTGTGAATCAATAAGTTAAAACCAAACCAGATCCAAAGCCTTTAAATCAACCTCCAGCTTCTTGCTTTGAGTGACGAGGTTGATTCACATGAAGTGGGCGGAGCTCAGTGGGACAAAGGTGATGTCACGTACTTCTGAGGCACTATTTAGGTGGATATGAATCAGAATCTGAGGACAGCTAGTGGGTTGTTTGGCTACTGGTAATCAAATCGGATAAATTCTCACCCACACAGACACAGTGATGAGTTTTTCTATGTTAAATCTTTTTCTTTTAAAAAAATCAGTGCTTTAGTCGGAGCCTGTGTGTCATCCACACACATCCACCTTTACATTACCTCTGGAGTCGGCTGCTGAGGCTCATGCCAAGTTATCTTGTCGTGAAGCTCTGCATTAATATCTCTAATCTCTCCTGAGTAAAGGTGGTTTTAGTGACAAGTAAACAATGTCTGTTAAATGGCAAGAAGAACAAAACGCTGAGACTAATTAAAACACAACACAGCCTCCCCACTCTCAATAAGCCCATTATACTTGTACTTGTGCAGGACTGAAGCTTCAGCAGAATAGTTGAGGACAGAAGTGACAGCTGGTCCTGATCAAAACCTGATTCCCCACTCTCTCCCTGAGATCCCCTGTAGACCGCCCCACTTCCAACAGTGGGCAAGCCAGGTACTCCTCTCCCACATCACCAGACTGCAGTGCTGAGATCTGACGCTGTTCAGATGCCCTTTGGACATAAAACATCACCAAATAAAGCGCAGCAGTGGGGGAAGCGATCAGGATGTTTGGGATGCTGCACCACCTTGCATCATTAGTCCATAACAGAGCATATGAGCGAGAAAATTAGTCTATTTTTAACCATATTAAAATCCAGGGAGAGAATGGAGCAATCTTATCTCAAATCAAAGACTCCAAGGATATTGCTTTTTTTTTTTTTTTTTTTTTCAGTGTCTAGTTTTAACATTACTGGCTATAAAAAGATGCAGATTTCTCCTCATAAATCTAGAAATAAATATACAGTACAGACCCCAAACCTAAAATTACACCCTTACGTAATGGCTCATCTGTGCTGGAATAAATAAGCAGCAGTTTCCTCTGAAAGATGATTGTCTTCTTTTATTGTTCGTTACTTGTTTGTTTATTTGCCTTTGGATGAGCTGATAAGAGCACTTCAGGCGACACTCATTCAATTTGATCACAATTGCCCTCAATATTGTGTTATTGATGTTGCTGCTACAAAAACAAGCTGCTGTGATGTGTTGGTCACAGCGCTGCAGCAGAGGGAAACATTAGGACCATGCAAAGATCGGTGCTCGCCACTCACACTGTCACTTATATAAAGCGCTGCACTTTCTTCTGCATGAAACAACAAAAGCTTTTCTTTTGATTTCTGCATCTTCCACAGTTTATCAAAATGCATATGAGCTCAGGAGAAGCACAAAACGGACAACGCTAATTGAAAGTCACACCTGAATAAGTTAAAGTCAAAGGCTAAAATTTACATCCTGGAAATGTTGCAGATCCGGCTCAGTTAAGCAGAACCAATTAATATGACAGTTTGAACATGATCGATTTCCCTGCTGCTGAAAAATGGCCGATGCTCGAGGATCCAATCATTTAGAGTTAGAATATATGACAACATTTTGTGTCAATTATCTCATTTTATCTGTTACAATGCAAAAACTTTAGAAAATACGCCTGTATTCGATTGGTCTATGAGGTACTTAACCCATTTAAGCCCACCGGGAAGTATAGTTACTGAAGTCTATACCTGTCGTTTTCTACTCAAAATAAAACATCTAAATGTTACTCATATAGTTTTCTTCAATTACATGATAGTAGACGACTTATAAAAAGAAAAATTAAGTTTGCTCGTGCTTCCTGTCACATGATGTCATCCACTTCCTGCCCCTTCCTCCTGAGAACATGGCGGCAGCAAACCCTCCCAGAAAGAGGTCATTTTCTTTCAATTCTGATGTTTTCAACCCAGACATG
>OOFC01016860.1:0-18333 GCA_900323345.1 Pseudochromis fuscus
AAACAAACCAACGTTCTGACAACTCTGTTCACTCCCAAAACAAGCTAGTACATTCACAATACAGTACCGTACGTACCAGTAGCTCTTACCGGTATTTGCGCCGCCTTCATTGAAAACAATGTATTTCCAACTCCATTTGTCACAGTTCAAAGCTACATGAACAGCTGTTTTAGTTTTTTCTCCGAGGTAACGTCAGTGACGTAGTTTTATCTTTTACCAACAGCAAGGTACAACAGGTAGTGCAACTTTTTATCACGTAGTTAGTGCATCACAAACGTGGAGGGAACTTTTCCCTGATTCAGTAAAAACGTAAAAGAAACAGTCTGATACCGCTACGGTAAATAAACGTTAGTGCAATCACAATATACGCCCCCTGACTACGGTAGCCATAATTAACCAATATTGATCCATATATAAGGCGCATCGGATTATAAGGCGCACTGTCGTTTTTTGAGAAAATTAAAGGCTTTTAGGTGGAGCTTATAGCACAGAAAATACGGTAACTAAATCCAGCTCCATGAGAAGCTCTGTTTAACTGAGTTTGCTGCTACAAGTCAGCTATATGTTTTGATAGATACAAGTAAATAAGAGTTTGGAATTAGCATTTGTCCAGTGCTAGTGAACTTATACATGTTTGATGGATGAACAGATACTAGTTACACTCTGTTGTAACCTTTGAGCCACGCTCTGGCTTCCTAAAATGCCGCTGTGTTTTGAGGTGGATCACCTCCTCGACAATGTGGGACTTGGTCAGCAGAAATCATTTGTGGGAATTCTTCACTTGCTAAGTGAAGAAGTTTAAGCTGAAACTCTGGTCCCAGGAGCTGTGATTGACATGTCATGGTTGCCTTTTAACTGTTTAACAAGCAGGCCACACCCCGGGCTGCAGTGTGGGTGAGAGAGTAAAGGTACTCATCTCATACATACCCAGGTGTCGGGACGATGTCCTCCCTTGCTCCCTTTTGTCTCGACCACTCTACATAGCAATGACAAGTGCATCGCAATATGTTTGAATTGTCGAGGTGGAGGGGTGAGCATGCATTGTTGAAGAGGCAGGGTCTGCATATTAAGAAAACACGGAGGGAGAACAGGCCACTGAAAAGGCCTTTGAATGAGAATCAATTAATTTTCATTTACCTCCATTAGCACTGGGCAGAGATTTGCATCTGTGAACCCATTGCAAAACTGGCTGTGGCCTTTTTAGTTGAGGGAGAGGGCCACATTAAGCTAATGATGGGGGGGCAGAGGGAGAGACAAAGGCCTGTATGTGTGGGAGGGGAGGCCTGGCCGTCCTCTTCTCTCATTAGCACCTCAGTGCCCTGTACTGCTGTCACACAGCGAGCCCTCACAGGCAGATCATTAACCACTAGCTGGGATGTGAAAATACCCAAAATGACAATTAAAAAAAAATGGATAAACTCAGCTGGCGCGAACCGTAGTTTGAGCTACTTTCACTGTGACCAGGCCTCAGTGTGACATGCTGCATAAACAACATACACAAGGTAGAAGAGCTCTTATGTTGAGAAATGTTCACCCTTAACAATCACTCTTAACAAAGTGTAAATATGTTGCTTTTCTTTGATACAACATTCCTGAGCGACACATGATGGAGCTTTACAAAAGAAGATGATTTGAAAAAGGAAACAATATTATATCTGCTTTGCTCATTGTATTTGTCAGGTGCTAGTTGTAAAAGTGCATGTGTAAAAAAGGTAAAAACCTAACTGCTTTTACCATGATCATCACTTCCTACAACACTGCAGTGTGTGTACAATCCAGATTTCTGTAGATTAAAGTACTGTAAACACCGTACAAGCACAAATTGGCTTCCATAATACACGACATCACCTGTGTGCAGACCATTAACATTTAACAGTGTTTTAATAAATTATATCGTGCTCCAAACAATATTTCATGAGTGACCAGGTGCAGATTTGCTGATATTCTGACAAACTACACCAGATAATGTAAAGTGCTCTATGGATCAGTTGCAGTCAGAGTCAGTATGTGCACAAACCTCAGCCAAGGCATAAACAACGTCTAATCTTTCAAAAATATCAATTTCCAATGAGCTGAAACATTTCACTGTTTTCAGTTTTCACTACAGATGTAGATTAAAAAAATGGACAAAGCCAATGTGATGTTACATTTGTGGACTCACATTTGAATGTTGCCAAGTTGGTTTTTTTGGATCTAGAAGTGACCATATTTGGATATAAAGGGAGGAGTCAGGAGGTGGGTCTGACCCTTGAACCCGAAGACACTGTCCAATGTGAATGAGACTTGAGTTTAACTTACGATTGAGCCTCCAGACCACCTGTAAATCACTGGAGACCAGACCTGTCAATCAAACTAACCACACCCTAAGTATTCCTCTTTTTGAATTCTAATATCTATTTAATGATTAAATGATTTTCAGATGGACCACCAGATCATTAATAAGAAGAGTTGACTTTAGCTAATCACATCAGACAGTTTTTTGGAGCAGTAACAAGCAGCCATTGGTAGTATTGCACTTACTTACGCATTATCCTCACTTTTGAGACTTGCTTGCTAAGTCCATTTCTATAGCTCTATGGTTTGTACCTATGGCTTTCTTCTTCTGTCTCTCTGGTCCTTAGATGCAGCATTGATGTTTTACTGCCCCCTACTGGTTCTCTGTCCCCACTGTCTTCGTCAAAAAAATCACCACAGACTTTTTTTGAAAGGATCTCATCCTCAGATCTTGCCCAAAATATCAAAATTTCTAAAAAAAAAAAAAAAATTAGGATCAGTTCTGTACCTCTGTGTAATGTTACAGAGAGACAAAAAAACAAACAACAAATACACATTGGCAAAAGTATTAATGAAGGAAAGCTGGGAAGTGGTTGTTCAGTTTCAATATATCACATTATTCAAACCAGCAGCTCTGAAACTTAATAATTCAGATGAGGAATCAAATCCATACTGAATATCATAACAGAGCTTTATCTTTCTTAAACTAAAAAATTAGTTAAATAGAAATTCCACAGTGAAAAAATGACTGTTCTTCCTGTTCTCTGTAATTTTTATCACTTTACAAAATATTCATCAAAACATCCCATCCAGAGCATCTAAAGACAAACTGTAAAAGTTGCATATTTTTATGCAAAATATCATACAATCTCCTGAAACAGACAAAAAGAATAAAAATCAACCACAGAAAAACCTTGATAACAGTGCATTATCACTTGCAGTGGAGTAAACATAAAAAGTATCCCATCACTGTGTTCACAGGATATTTACAGCTCCGGGATTTTTCATGTGACACTGGTAACAAATTCTGTTCCCTGCAGATGCTGAAAGAAAAAATATCTGCAGCTGAACTTATGACAAAGTTGCCTCCAGATCCTGTGGATGTCTTTCTGTAAAAATAACTCAGAGAATAATACAATCTTTACAGTGATGCTAAGGTCATAACCCACAGCAGTTGGTTGTTGTAAGTGCAACAATAAGTAAATAAATATTCACAACATCAGATCTTTAGAAAGTCAGAACCAGAACCTGAATATTACATTCATGGATCTGACAGATATGGTTGAAGTATAGAATTTAGTTTATTAACACAGACATACAACTCTACATTTTTCTGCGTATTTACAATAGTTAAGTTAACAGAATAACATCAGTGCTTCTTTGGCAAACACTCTCTTCAAGTCTCTGGAGCTCTTCACTGGAGGGATGAACCAAAAGATTTTCCCCTACTGGGCGTTTTGAGGATGACGATGAAGAGCACTGTCCAACAAGTCGGTCCAAAATATCCCATTATCTGTTAAATAGGGTCAGAGATGGTGTTTGGATAAAGTGTCTTCACCTGATTTGAACTGTCCACTGTTTTATGTTCTGTATGAAATGATCTGCATTCAGGTTTCTGTATTTCTGTTCTCAGTTATTCATGCTTTCCTATATTTTGGTGGCTGTCTTTTTGTAGTCACTAAGGCTGTAAAGATATGTGTAAAGTTATGGAGCAAAATCACAGTCAAGCATTTTCTGTTGCTGCTTCCATTCAGGGACTAGTGCCACCATTCATCCATGAGGAAATCCATGTCGATCTAAACCCGTGATTGCAGCTTATTGAGTGTGTAACTGAAACTGCAGGATCCAATCATGGTGAGAAAATGTCGTCTCAAACCAAACGTCTGAGAATTTAGTTTATACTCCCTGTTATTCACGGGGTAAAAAGCTGCACGTCTGTGGAGGAGGAGGTCAAATTAAAACAGGATTAGACATGAGGGTCTGGTGGTCCTGTTGCAGAACTTCAGCGGCGGAGTCTTGCCTCCACGTGTAGGGAGGAACCCAGACAGTATGAAATTGAGCGGAAACTATGAGCAGAGAAGAGGATGAAAGACAAAGTGGGAGAAGGGGAGCAGACAGGGTCACAGATGTGACATTACATTAACAATAGGAATGGCGGGGGTGAAAGTGTGCAGACATCCCATGCAAAGCTGTCTCCCAGCTGTTTGGTTCACCTGTCTATTAAAGCGTAACATATTTCTTCGAGTCCACAGAAGGAGAGACAGGTTTATTGGACCTACAAGGAGGAGGCCTCAGAGTAGTTTGATTATTAGACAAGTGCCAATAAATCATCTGAAAGGCTGTTTTGAGCCTCTCCACATGAGGATGGATCAGAAAAGATATGAATATTAGTTGTTAGCTGATTTGTGAGACAGTTATGAATATCCGTTTTTGAATGGATCTCTGTCTGGAGAGTTTTGAGTTTTTTACGACCACGTGGTGAAAGCTTTACATTAAAGCCCAGACAAATATTGAAGTGACCTCCAGCCCTTTCCTGTACTCAGGCAGGCCTGTTCTAAGACAAAGCAGACATGACCGGAGGAGAGGGGAGAAATCAGATGGCTTAATTGTTCCCTGACAATTAGACCATCACTCAAGAGAACACTGAGAAACCCAGCAAAAGTAGCAAAGGGAGGAGGCGGCTGAAGAAAGGGATGAAAGAAGAGGGCACTAAAACACCCACTGAGTGAGAGGGAGTGAGAGGGAAAGAGGGAGAGGGCCCTGCTATTGAGGACCCGACAGGGCAAAAAGGAGCAGAAAGCAGTTTACAATACTGTACAATGCTGTTCTGCACCATTAAGTGGCATGGAGGGCAGGGCTGGAACAATGGGCTTCTGTCCCCGAGGAGGAGGCCAGTAGCTCCAGAGGAGTCCTCCTTTTCAGCCCATATGGCCGCGGCCGCCTCACAGGATGCTCCGCTCGCTACAGCCGCATGCTCATCATCTGGACACATGAGGTCCGCCGTCTCTCCTCAGTGACCTGTGAAGTGCTGGGGAGGGTCTCCCCGGTAACACCGCGGCGAAACGCAAGGATTCAGGGCAGCACTCAAGAGATTAAGGAAAGGAAGTACTTCTGGGTGGATTGTGGTGGATTTAGAGTCACAAAAATCACACCAACAGACCTGAAAAGCAAGAGCAAGAGACTCAGAGTTAATTCCTCTGTAATAACAAGCTTGGCTTATTTAACAGAAGTTCACTCACACCTTCAACAAAACCATTGTGGAAAGTTTTCTAAGCATCCGAGGAAATTGTCTAAATCAAGCAGTCTGGCATTGACTTGAAAATATCACACAAATTTACATGAAGCTAACAAAGTCATATATGATTTAAATTGTATCCAGGTGAATAATAACATTTCAAACTGGTCTTAACATCATAAAGCCAATTTTTTTTACACCTATGTTGCAACTGGACAGTTTGTGAGAAAAAAACTTTCAGAAAAACTTTTGACCGAGAATCTGCTCCTTTCAAGAAACAACCAAATGCTTCTAAACACAAGCAGATGCATGTCTAAACCATTTACATTACTTTAGCTTGTGCACTTTCCTCCATGCTCAGAGCAACTGTGACTCCTGTCCCCTTTGGACCGGTGACAAAGAGCTGTCAGGATGATGGATTATGAAGCTGCTGCCTGAAATTCAAACAAGAGGCCTGTCCTAACTCCTGTCCATCCTTAAACAGACCCACAAACCCCCCCAGAGGAGAAAAAATATAAGCCGAGCGACCACAAGAGAAAAGATGTTGGGGGGTGAGGCTGGAGAAGAAGAATCTTAACAAGTGTTTACCCTCTTTCTGTTGCCAAGCTGTGGAGCAATAACCTACCGTAGCGAAAGGCACTGCCTGATCCAGGAAGAAAGGCCTCAGTCTGCCGGGTCAGGGGTCACTAACTCCGCCATTGTCTCTGACAGGGCAAGCACACTCCAGCTTTTCTCCAGCTTTCAAAGGCCTGTGATGGGGGTGGAAAGATAGTCCTGAAAACACTGGGTCAGGACCAGGGACTTTATGGTAGTTGGGGAAGAAAGATTCGGACCCCAAAGGTTAAATGAAGAGCGAAAGGGCCCTTCTGTCCAATTACCGAGGGACAAATGCTCTCTGTGACCCATCGGGGTCAAAGTTCAGCAGAGCCATTGGTAGCGGCACACTCTGGTGTTTTGTGGACCCGATGAGATGAACCTCCGCTGTGTTTATCTAAGTGACACCATGACCAGTAGTAAAAGTATAAATAATTAGGGGGCTTGTGCGCTGCCACTTAGCAGAATTAATTTATAGACCAGTGCAGGGGCACGTGAAGCTTTTTAACACATGGATCGACCCAAGGTAAAGTATTCATGGTCTCTATCACACACAACACGAACCATGAATATCTCAGAGAAGCACATTTTGAGAAAAGAAAGTTCAGTATTTGGATATGTTTGTGAACATGGTTTTAATATATTCTCAAATTCAACCATAGATGTTATACAAAGTTACAGGAACAAAACCCACCACCAGGTCGCCCCTCTTGGAGACCTCAGCGCAGCCGGTTAGTAGTTCTGCTAATCATGCCCATCTCGGTCTCAGGCGGCACTTGTGGTGTTAATACCTGCTGGTACAAAGGCCCAGTGGAGCAGCATGGTGAGGGTGTCCCATATCCGGAGATGACTGGATTAGAGTGTTCCTGAACCCATGGGCTGCCAAGGATTAAGTCGGTGAATTTAATCATCTACATTTGTTAGGTTAACAAGCACCATCACATTATAAGATTCCTCCGGTCTTTACTCTTTCCTGGTTCTTGAGATCCAGAGTACACATGGAGTTATTTCTGTTTGTATGTTGTTCAGTTTGCTTGGATCGTCAAGGTTGGCTTGCAGGAAACTCAAATTACGGCTGTTAGCAGTATATGTAACTAGCAGGATCAGCTATTTTATTTTCAACATTAGTTTGGTAAATAAGAATTAAATACAGTAAAGTCAGGATGAGGTGCATGGAGAAGACAAAGTAGTCAAAACTAAACAGGAAGTGTGGCTGGACCCTCTTTAAGAGATGAACAGGAGATCCACCCACAGAACACAGTTGAATCCTGTGTTCATATACCCTGGCAACACTGTGCAGGTCGCCACTACTTACAAAATCTCTCAGAAAATCCAGAAATGAACCTGGGAACAATCCTTCAAAGCTTTGAGATGCGGCCGCCTGGAACACACTGAGAGCTATGAAAGCTTTAAATCTCTTCCTCTGCAGAATCCATTTAGCATGGCTTTGCCACACTCCACCAGGGGGGTGCTTGAGCTGGCTACCAGGCGTGGTACCACAAGGATAAATTATGCATCCAGTGCTTGTGTGTGTAGGTCCTTGCTTGTGTTTTCTGAGTGTGTGAATGTGAATGTGAGTCTGTGTTGTGCATGTAGAGGATTTTCCCCTCTCTGAGACTCCTCTCTGCAGGTCCCCTCCATCCCTCATGAGCCAGCATAAGCCTGTTGGACACACATCGGAGTTGTGAAGGGGAGTCACTGAGAGCGGGCCAGGCTCCCAGGGTCTTACAGGCCCTTAGAAGGAGCGGGATGACCTTTAATCAGGGATCAGGAGCCCCGAGCTGCAGCTGGAGCTCGGACTACAAGCCTCGCCCTCAGGTCACTCTCCCAGCTGGCTGTCCACCTTGAGCCAGGACACTGAGCCAGCCTTAGGCCGGATGAAGCGCTCAGTGCAGGCATGAGGTGTACATTTATGATGGAGTCTTAACATTCATCTGGAAGGTCTCTATCCACACTGCTGGAATAACATCAGCAGCGAGGAAGACCCAAACTGACCTCTGCTTTTTTATTTCTCTGTAACTTTGACTCTTTACATCTAAGATGTTGTTGCATCACAATGGCAGATCAAAAGCAATAAATCAAATGTTCTGGCAGCGATATTGTGGAAAAAGCTTTTGGGGTGAACTTGCTTTCATCGTTACTGAAGGTAAAGTGCCAGGACAGCTGGATGAGTGGGAGTGATGACATGTCAAACTGAACAGCATGAGATGCTGAAAGCTTCACTCACTCAAAAACTGAACGTTAAAGAACTATCAAGAAATGCATGATATTAAGAATTAAATTAAGTTTAAAATACAAACTGGAGAAAACAATTCCCTTTGACCTTAAACCTTAAAAGAAAACCAAATAAACCCTTTTTACTTCCCTTCATTGCTCTCAGTGTCAGACGTTAGATTTCTCCTGCTCTTTCAAACTCCTCACCTCAGGTTTAGGTTGTTAAACAGCTGTTTTCAGAGGCTAAATCATGGTTGAAATTATGTGTATAACTGGCACAGCATCTTTAGGAGTACAAAAAAGTTTCCGTTCACATTGAAGAGGCTGTACCCCAAGCACACGAAGCAAATGATGATTTAATAAAGAAAAATTCAAAACAAAACTTGTGAGTGTTTTCCTACTTAAATGAAATAAATTCAAAAAGGATCTTTGGGCCTGATTATGAAGAAAAAAATGTTCATCTAAGTTGTACTTTGTCCTCACAGTCTGTTTCTGTGCTTTGGATCCAATTCTCCTTATAATCTTTCCCCAACTTTTTAATCCAGCAGGGGTAAAAATTCACAGAAACTTGCCCTTTCTGTGCCACAGTGCATCAACCTGCCCGCCACACACACACACACACACACACATACACACACACACACACACACACACACACACACACAGACATGCCGACATGCTACAACACACACTCCTGCCATCTAGGGGAAGGCAACCCCCTTCCGTCACCCACCCTGGGGATTAGCCCTCCTGCCCCCACCTCCCTGCGCCCTACCATCCCCTCTTGCCCTATTATCATATTTGATCCACACCTACCCCCCCCCTCCACCCCTTTACTTATTTCACCCTCCCACATGCACCACCAGCAAGGCATGCCCCCTTTTCTTTGGCCACTCTCAGGGAGAAGAAGAGGAGGATGAAGAGGCAGGGGCTTTCATGGGGAACAATCTGCCAGGGAGACGAAGAATGAGCGGGCACTCAATTAAGGGCTGCCCATTGAGCCTGCGGAGTGAGCCTGAATGTGGGCCCCTCCAAAGGAATGGAGTCCCATGAATAGATTGTGGGCCTTCATGAAATATTAAAGAGCGGACGGATTTCCCACAATATTTGTACACCTCCCTTTGTGGGGATTTCTCCCTCCATTGAGCCTGAAACTGTTAACACATCCGCTCTGAAGCACGGCCCGCAGACTGTGCTAAAGAGCCCCACGGTCCAACCATCAAACGCTCCCCACCCTCAACTCTCTCTCGCTGTCCCTGTTGTCCTGTCTGTCTCTTTGCCTTTTGTCTTTCTCTCCCCATCTCTCCCTCTCTCTCTCTGTCTGTCTCCCTGCCCATGAGATATTCATGGAGGGGATTACAGCAGTTTTAATGACCACCTGTCCTTGCTCCGGCACTGTATTGTGGCATGCCAGGCCAAGCAGCAAGCGTACCCCCTGGTATTAAAGGGTCACGGCGCTAACTGGTGACCCTTGTCTCCACCAACACAAGCCTGTGACAGTCAAAACCACCCAGACAGGTAACGAGCACAGTCGCTCTGATGGTTAATCACCTCGAACCTACCCACAATCCCTTGTGGGACACAAACAAAGCTCTAAGATGCACAACAAATTAACACAAGTGCCTTTAATTTCCCTTAATAAACATCACAACCTCACTGTACTGTACAGAAACACAGCAAAAGTTAACAAGTGCTTCCTCTTGGCATCTTTTTCTTTTTTCCCTCTCTTCTCTCTCTCTCTCGGACACACACACACACACACACACACACACACACTGGGATCAGGTTGAGTGGAGCTGTATAGAGACTGAGGGCTATGTGGTTAAGTAGGTGGTTAAAGCTGCCATTAGCATCAGAATGAGCACATATTCTGCCATGAGTCAACATTAGTTCCTGTCAGAATTGAGGGGTTGAGGACGGGGCCACAAACTAAAGCTCTCACTGCCACTGACAAGTGTACTCGCTTCACAGTTCGATTCATGGGGTTTAGATGGTTTGTAAATGTGTAAAAGTGTAAATAAGGGAGCCGCTGGAGGTCACTTTCACAGGTCGGTCCCGGGGCCTTAAAGTAGTATCAGTGATGGTGTAATGAAAGCTTTTTCATGTTTGTGTGGAAATGGAGCTACATGTGTTTGTTCCAATGTAACCTCTGAAATACAATAACACAGTCAATGTAAAGTCTGTCGTGCCCAATGATAGAGGGATATGGTGACTTTTTACAGTAACCTCTTTTGTGTACTTTGTGTATCACAAAAACATGTGGATTTAAAACTCAAAAGCAGAAATATTCAAGTGGTGACTTGACAAAGCACTGGTGAAATAAGATGGGCAGGTTTTACATAATTACATATGTAATTGTAAAACCTGAAAAGAAGATGTAAAAAACAGGGAAGCATGCAAAGTCTAACAAGACAAACAACAACAAACAGTTTCAGCACCAGTGTCACTTCACTGTAACACTATGGAGAATCACCAACTCAATGAAGGATGTTTAAGTTGGTAAAAAACACATGTATTCAATGTGTTTGTCGCAAAAACCACAATACAAGATATCTGTCATTAACGAAACACCTAATAAATATTACATGAATTTTTAATGGTTTCATCTGTTAAATAGAATATATGATCAATTACATTCACAATAACAAAATTACACTAACACTACACTACAGTAACAGCTATTACCTTTTGTTTTATGTGTGTCTAAAATGACAGCTGTGAAGAAAACCTTTTTATAAAGGAAGCAGAAACCTGTTTGAGCAAAACATCTGTTCATCAACATCTGTGTGGCCCGATATGACTGGAAAGAAAAATGTTATGTTTCCATAATTTGCATGACTTGATCTTAAACGTGTGCCAATTATCAGCTTGTCAGAAACATCAGAAACTGTAACTGAGTGGAAGAGGAGAGTCTGCAGAGAGCATGTGGTGGCTGCATGTGGATCCTGTGGCCAGCAGAGCCCCAGCTGTGGAGCACATTGGAGACCAGACCCCTTGGTCTGGCCTCCATATGCTGGGGTCTGGGGTCCAGGCTGTCAGGGTAGCTCCAGCACATGGAGGGCAGTTGGGGGTTCTCTGGGGTTGTTGGGGGGGGGCAGTTGCTCCACCAGCATTGTACCAGGAGGACAAGAGCTGAGCAAGACCCAGCAGGAGAGTGGGGGCCTTTTCTAAAGAGAGCTCAACTGGAGCTCCTTTCTCACACCCAGCTCACTTTGCCCTGCTCCATATCTCCTCCTCGCCCTCTCTCTCCTCCACCCTCCCTCCTCTCCTTGGCAGAATGATACACTGGCTGAAATGTGATTTTCTTGTGTGTCCCTTATGAAACTGCATTCTCCCCCTCGCCGCCGCTCCCCCACCCCACTCATCTCGCTAACCTATTCTCCACTGGAATTGAATTGAGCCACGCCGCTTTGTTTTTCAATCATCTTGTCCACATCAAAGTCACTCATGAGAAGATGGTTAAAAGAAGGAAAGGGGCCAGGGACGAGACAAATCTCTTTGGCTTTTCCACTCACACAATGCTTCTCATTTGAATTTCCCCATATATTGCTGATCACCATTCTGAATGGTGCCCCTGATGAAGTGTTGTTTTTGTGGTTCCTCACATGAATTCCAAGGACCCCGGGGATACATTTTCCTCTTTTTGTCTTTGACTTCAAAGTTATCTGAAACGGGACGTGTTGGAATGAAGAAGCTGAGGGGTCACCAGGTCCACCGTGAGATGTTGTTTATCAAGTCTCTCACCAAGTCAAGAAGCATTTAAATTATGTTTTCAGGAGAGAATCCATGTAAAGGGCAAAACAACCTTCGTATCTTTCCTTCATTTTTAAAAGAGACCCCTTTGCTTTAATGATTTTTGGTGAGTTGTACCCCACTGTGTATGAAGACATATGGATCAAGCAGCCTGGTTTGGTAGTCCAAGTGTTTCTGCTGTCTGCTATTAGAAAAGGATTGACATAAATCTGCTGCACTGAAAAAAATCTGACCACCAGACACTCACAGGTATAATAAAAATCACCACATTTCATTTATGTAGCATTTTTAAAGATACTCAACACTACAGTACAATAAAAGTTAAAATTACATCATTAGATAGGCTGCATACTAATAGATGAGCAATGTACTAAAAATACAGCACACAAAACACTAAAAGGAGATCTGAAGACTGTGATTTGAGCCTCAGCAGGTCGGTAAGTCACGGATGTGTTTGTGGAGACGAAGCACAAGATTAAACAAACATACATAAATAAATTATGAGAAGCATTTCTATTTCATTTTATTTATTTCACATTTTATTCTAGATTTCAGGTTAACGAAACGCACAATACAAACATGCTCACATTCAGTACAACAAGGTTTATGTGATTGCGCTACAGTGATGAAGAGTGTCAGTCTGCTGCCCCCTGCTGGTAGAATTTAGGAGAACAGATGAATAACAAGTAACTGGAAATAACTCCATGTGCACAGTTTTACATATTTTCAAGATCATTTTATTGCTTGGAATTATTATATTTGCACTGCTGATAGATATGAATACTAGTGAATATTTAAGATTTTTCAGATTATAATACATGATCTCTACCATATTGTGTTTTGTACTTCATGCCAAATCCGCACATATAGTGCTTTGCAAACTCACCTGGAGATCCTATATCTCACTGTTTGTACTTGTTTAAATGTATATGTTTTATAATCATTTTCTAACTTCTTATGTATTTAATATTTTTTCTCTTTTCATTTCTACTGTCTTATCTGTCTAAGTGCTACTGCAGCACCTGAATCTTTGGCTCAATAAAAGCTTTGACTGTGATAGAAATTCTCAACAGCCTCCTCTGTGACCTGGTGAATTTGGGTTCAAACAAGTTCTCTGGACAATGTGAATGTCTTAAGCAGCAATATTTTATCAAATACACAGTCAAGAGAACAACAGAAGTTTAGTTGTTTAATTTAGTTGTCTGATTCAGAAAGGCATCTTCCTTTGGAGGAGACTTATCTTTTAGATGTTTAAGATATCCAGAGTCACACTGTAACTTTGTGAAACACAATAGTTTGTCAGTAATTCTTTTTTTTGACTTGCAAGAAGTCTTACATATCTTTTCAACATCAAACTTTGCCCAGAGCATGAATAAATGAAGGATTGTTAACCAGAGGATCTGTGACAGGGACATGAAAAATTCCTGTTCATATTTTCCATGCATGTTTCTTTTATTTAATAATCCAATTATAATCCCTCCCCAAATGAGTAACAGACAGCTTAAGAGGTGTTTTGACTGGCATTCACTGACTCTCCTTCTCTAGGATTAAAACAATGGGAGCACCTTGTCAGCTGAATGGTTGCAGTACATGTCAGGTCAGCGTAATGTCTACAAATTGAATCTGATCTTACACCTTTTCCACGTGTCCTGTCTCCCAACTCACTTTCAAAACGAGCAAAAAAACCTGAAACAATAACCCAAAAGAAATCACAGCTTCAACTGAATTACAGTTGTCTTTTTGTCTACCTCCACAAGATGGCAGGAGAGTCACAAACGACCAACTGACAGCTGCCTGCACTCCCTGACTACATGTCATTACCAGGTTTTCAAAACAAACAGTGTGGGTTGTGTGCACATCAAACTCAGGACAATAACTCATTTCTTTATTTTGGAAAAATCTGTATTGCAAAAATGTATTTTAAAAAAGTAACGTGTAAGCTTAACTTGCTCATGTTCACATAGACAGTTAATTATTGCCAACTTTTGTAAACATTTCATTGGGTGTTTTTTTTTTCCTGCAGTGGAATTAAAGTAGAAATATTTGCAAAGTAAAGTAATAATGTGACTAAAGGAGCTGAACAGAATACTTTGTGTCAAGTAAAGATTAAAAAATGTTTTCATGTGGCAACATGCAAAGTGATCATTCAGGCAAAGCGAGTATTTGGCAGCTATATGTCACTATCATATAAATGTGATCTGACTTCAGTCACACATCTCACGCCAACAGGGAGAGGCTCTGAGTTAGACAGAAGTCATTTGTCAGCGAGATGTCACAAACCTCACTGCTATCTTAGATCAGCTCCTGAATTTCCAGCTGTTTGGTGGAAACAGATAAAGAGTTGTGGCGAAACTTTACACAACACCTTCAAACTGAGGTCATGCATGCAACAGCAGGTCGATCTGATCTGAGAGCGAGAAAACAAGTCCAACTGGAAGCTGGTCGGTTTGAAGAACAACTGCAACTGATGAAAAAGTTTCAAGGATAAAATGTCGCCTGTTTGAAATGTTAAGTGCAAACAGAAGAACAGACGTTATGTGTTGTGATGAGGCCAATAAAACCTACAGTGAGTCTTTTAACGTCTGTGTGCATGATGATCATTCCAGTAACCAATTCCTCTTTGACATGTGTCACTGAGGAATCCTCACTGACTTTACCTTGGCAGAGCTCTTATTTTGGTAATTGACAGGAGTTTGCAACAGTGTTATCTTTACCCTAAACTCAAGGCCAGTATCAGCCCGTCACAATGGTTACCACAAAAGACAAAAGGAAATCAAATCAAGATTAACTTCCTGTTTGTCAAACAGCTTACTTCCAGAGAAGGGAGGTTTGGAGTTGGGAGTGGTTTTACTGGAGCTGTGAGCTGCAGGACTGGACTGGCACAGAGCCGGCTGACAGGCAGTCATGTAGAACCTTGCAGACACACAGGTCAGTGGGACTGTGAACCGAACAGGGAACTTGACTAATTCATCACCTGAAAGAGCGCCACACCTAGCAGGGGAATTCGGCCAAACAAGGAAGGACAGAGGAGTGAGAGAAACAGTGCTATTTATCACCTGTGGTAAGATCATGGGTTGAGGATGGAGGGGCCTTACATTTATAAAGTGGCGAATTTTACAAAACCCTTCATGTTTGGAAGCTGATGCTGACTTTTGGTCCGTCTGAGAACCAGTGCAGTTCAGTCTGTCACTTAACAAGAGAGAAGTCAGTCTTCTTGTAATCCATGGATTAGGGAGGTCTGGGAGTGGTGCCTGAAATGACTACTGTTAGCAAAGGAGTCGGCTGTGGTCCGCCACATGTGCTTCTGTTTAGACAGAAGCTCCAACACATGCTGTCATTTCCTTTTTATCACTGGTGCAGCTTTGCAGGTGTCCTGGTGGTGTGTCAGGTTTCAGTCACACTGTGGATGTTTATTTTCTCCACGTAGATTTTTTTCAGCAATCAGCTCCAAGGGGCTGAAACAGGAAATAGTTCACAACTCTATTTGTTCCCCTTTGAATATAACATCTTCACAATGGCACAGAACACTTCTATACCTTGAAGAATATTGGTCACCCCATTTCATTTTTTGTTTTTGGAGGAAATGAGAGGTAATAAGACTTTTTAAACACAGAGAAATCAGATGACATGTTAGAGCAGAAATATAACACATGTAGATAATAAAAATAAAAGTCAGTGATTGCTGAATTTGACTGTCCAGTGCATGCACGGAGTCACACTCTCATGGCTGACTGAGGAGCATCTCAATGATCTGTGCTGTTTCCTATTGTGATGAGAGATACTTTAACTATGCCATCATGTAATCCATTCACTGACCTGACCTGTGAAGTGACGGTCGTAAGAGCCCAGAGGAGTAAAACAAACACAAAAAAAACTTAAAGCTTGAAGAAGAAAAAAACGTCTGCAGCTGGATGTCACTCATCTCACTCACATCAAGGAATCCTGTTGCTTCAACCACACACACACACACACACACACATACACACGCAGACACAGCCCTTCAATCATTCCACTCATGTCAGTGTGCAGGAAGAATAACAGAAGTAAAGGTGTTGAGCCACCTGATCTGTTAAGAGCAGTTGGTGTTCTGGCCTGGTGAAGCTCTGAAGTCACCATCTGTGCATAAAAGGTATTCGTGGTATGACTGCAGGGACTTTCTCGATTGTAGCAAGTTGAAAAGTCAATGTTTTCTCTCATGTGAGCATCCTGGCTGCTGGTAAGTTGCCAAGAACATGTGCAGGCACACAAAGTGTGAACAGTAGCAGCACTTAGATGGAAAAGCATACTCTACTTCAAGTTCAAGCACTGTGCTGCCACTTTACTTTACTGACATATTAGTAGCAAAATCATCTCTAGGAAACAGAATATAAACGTGTGTGTGTGTGTGTGTGTGTGTGTGTGCAGTGCTATGAGCTATTTTATAAAGTAAAAGTAATGGCTTTGTGCTTTAGAAAATGTACAAAGTTACAAAGTGTTAAATGCTTCTCATTATGTTTATGAATTATCCTCATAAAAAAAAACATTTAATATTTTAATGATCATAATAAAGTTCCAATCATTTGGGTCATTTAATGGAAGTTACTCATTGTCTCCTTTGGATTGTTATCTGTGCTCATATCTCTTTATGTCTTATGGGTTACCGGAATGTGGACTGGTGGCTGGAGAGGTGCCAGTCCACCTCCAGGGGCACTGCCGAGATGCCCTTTAGCAGGGCAGCAACCCCCAATCTCCTCCGGGTGCGCTGCACAGTGGTGGCGCCCTCACTCTGCGACCTCTTTCTGCATGTTACACGGCCCCTGTTTATCTATGTGTGTGTTGTTCGGGACCTGTAGCTAACGTAAGAGTGTAAATTGCATTTCATTGTGTGCAGTGTGCATACTTGTGGCAAATAAGGATTCTTCTTCTTATTGAGCTAAAAGGCATTAAAAACAAGCCATATTTAAAATGTGATCTGTGAAACATTATAAGTTAATCTAACAATAAGTGAATGGTGCTTAAATTACAATAATATTTATTGCATTCTTAGTGTGTTAGAGATTGTTATTGCTTCGTTAACAGTTGCTTACATGTATATACAGTGTGTATAATACGGTAGTATATGCAGTATGGCAGGAATTTTCCTGGTGTTTTCAACAAAGACACTTTCATTTGATCATTTTAATACACAACTCAAACAAAGAGATATTGCGTCTTATACAGTACATAAAATAACATGCACAGAAGAGCACATTTTAGAAGCTTTGTCAAGTTTTAGCTCATCAGAAACTGACCAGACACTAATCTGCATGAATTTGCATTTATCATTGCAAACAAGGTATGTTTAACTGATGTATTTGTGATTTTCTCAGGGCATCCCATCTCACAGGTAACAGCATCACTGCAACATGTCTGATGTAGCTCTAAAATTAAAGATAAATAACCAGAGAACATCAGGGACAATTTCTTTAAAATGTAATAGTCACTTGAATGTTAGAGATGTCCTGTGAGGACGTTGATGTGGACAGGAGAGAAAAAACAATTATTCTATGAAAAAAGGTCACCACCTGTTGCTGTAAATAAAACCAAAAATATATAAAAGTATGTTTTGAACAGATTACAATATATCAACTTAAATAAACTGTATTAATCTGAAGGCTGAGTGTCACTTGGAAACAGTAAGGAGTCTTGAATACAGTCTTAATATCATTTGTGGGTCAGACTTGAGGATGTTTTGTGGGTTGTGTTTGTTCATGTCTCGTTGTTGGCATTAACAGTCTCTGTTTTTTGGCTCTTTTGCTGCATTCTTCTTCAGTTTCAGTGAGTTTCAGCTTCACAGATTGTGTTTAGTCTGGCGCCTCGCTTCGCTCATATGACATCAGGAGGTAAATCTAGCTTTCTCTCTGAGAAAAAAAAACAGCAGGTCAGCTAGTTTCCTTTTGTCATTTTTGTTATCTATTAAAAAAACGGAGCAATCAAGGAGAGCAGTAGAACAACTCGCACACATCAGTAGTCATGCTGCTGGTTTTTCAAAAGAAAAACAAAATGCTCAACCTTAGGAAAAACATCCAGCAGCTACTGTTCATACTTCAAATATTTCCAATTAAAAATAAATTTTGTTAAAATAAGTGAAATATCACAGCAAGAGGGTTGTTGTTACATGAAATATTGACCTTTTTATGAGTTAGATTCCAGAGATTTATTGTCGTATGGATGGTTAAAAACAGCAGTCCTCTTTTCAGACAAAGATAATATAAAAATAAAAAAGATTGTATAAAACTAGATGG
>OOFC01016861.1:0-20294 GCA_900323345.1 Pseudochromis fuscus
CAGATTGCTGAAAGGCAGCACAGGCAGTGTGGCCCTTCTCCAAGCCTGGCCACTTTGGAAATCGCCACACGCAAGTGCTGGCCTCCCTGTCGGTGGCGTGATGGGGTCACCTCTGGGGCCCGGGGTGGGTAAACACACATGACCCAAGACAAACTTTCACAATTCCGCCAGGTGTGCAAACAGGAGGCCGCAAAAATACCCGGAAAAGTCTGACCATGCAAAAACAATATAACTGCCTCTGATGAACTCGTACGAATGCAGAAGGAGAGGCAGAAAAAGGCCGACCAATCCAGGGCGGAGCTGTTGTCAGCGGCGACGGCGTGTTAGCATTGCGCATAGAAATTCGTCACGTATGAGAGAATGAGTGAGTTTGATTGGTTTGGATGGAAGACTCACCTGCCCTGATTGGCCACCGGTGTGGCACTGATCCAGCCCACCCAGTCAGCTGAGAAAACCCAGAACCTCACGGGGAAATAAAATGAGAAACAGAGAAACATTTTTCACCAGTGCAGATTAAATGTGAGCAGGCCTACATTTCGCCTCATCCCTAGAATTCTAGCTCAATAAAGCTCCCCACGTGGCCATCGGTCTATTTAATGTCTTGAGTGTTTTTTTGTTTTTTCATGGCTTGCACCAGCGATCCAATCCACCCTGTCCTGATCCATTGTCTCCTGGGCCGGTGAGTCCTGGAGCTGACCTCTGTGGGGAGTCTTCCAGGCACCACATATTGGTTTTGTGTTCTTATGAACTCTGCTTGCTTGAACAGTTGGGCCTATGGCACCAAGTCTGAAGGACACAGCAAAACAAGGATTTAACTACAACCAGATGCAGCACTGTCCTCCCAGATCATCTGTTATGCTTTGTGTCAGATCTTCCTGAGATAGCCACGCTGCCAGTGGAGGAAGGGGGGGGGGGGCTGTTTGTTTGTTCGTGAGGGACAATCAAAGCGCTGCAGTGTATTCACAAATACGTTTTAATTTTAGCTGCCAGCTAACGCCGCGGCACAGACTGAACATCTGAACATCTGGCTTTCCATTCCTGAGTACTTCTTCTTTTTTTTTTCTTTTTTTTCCGTTTGCAATTTCAGAATTATTCATTAATTTTAATTAGTGGACACAGCGTAACGACAAACAGATAATTCTTTTTAAACTGCAGTAAATCTCTGTCATAACAACATGCAATTTAAGCCGACCGATTTCTGCTTTATAATGATATCATTGTTACAGCTTACCTCTGCTCACCCCTGCTGCTAGACAGTGAGTGAGCACGTAGCAGCCTGCTGGTTATACTATTAGCAATACAGATGAGAGATGTCTGCATGTCTGTAAAGTCAACCTGTAATTATCATGGCTGTATATCCCCAGGCCAGAGACTAAGTCAGATTTATAGATTTATTCTGTCTTCAAATTAGCATCATGCCTTGGATTCTTGCAGGCTGCAGGAATGTTTTGAGAGTAAAAAAAGGGAGTCATTGTAATTCACAACTACACATCCCCAAAACCACCATCTGTAAAATAGTGCTGGGGAGGCAACAATATGTGAGTGTACTGTTCAAAGCACACATATTAGAAACCTCATTTAACTGCAGCTGTGCTCCTACTATATTTTTGGAGCAGTTTGGGACTGTTGGGATTAAAACGGGCACAAAAGTATGAAACTTTGTACATTGTTGGAAATAAAACTTGTTCTCCTACCACAAGGAGACATGTAATTAAAAGTTCCCATCAACTGGAACTGCACTAGGACTTTGGGCCAGCTTAGAAGTTGTGAATGCTTTTTCCTGCTGTGTTCAGATGTGTGGCTGCCACAAGGCGCAGTTTAGTCCATTCACAAAAGCTCTGTCAACACTGAAGACATGCACAGAATATTATGCAGGATGTGTTTCTTATTTTCTCCTCCTGAGGTGCTGACAAGACATATATAGATTTAAAATCTGAGTTTTAATTTTTGAATTGGATGATTCAATTTCGATATCAGCAGTATATTAGTAGAATTATATTCTTTGTGATTGTACTGTGTGAGGAGGACATATATTTTTAAGAAAAGATAAATAATTACAAAGAATTCGTAGGGTGTTACCCTGTTCAGAGGATGGACCTGGTCTGAAAAAATCCTGTTATTGCAGAAAATCTCTTTTAATTGGCGATTGCTTTAAAAAGTCGTAATTTTGTTGAAAGTCGACACACGCATGAAAGAGCACAATGTGAACAGCCTGAAACTATTTGGTGGAGAGCAGGTTTAATTCGTGGACACATTAGATCAAAAACAAAATGGATTATACCGTGGCAAAGGTTTGTGCTCTCTGAGTACTCTCTAGTATTCTACTTTATTTGTGTTTACTCCATTATTTCTCTTTTGCGTTTATCTGGCAAATATTACTTTCCAGATGAAGTTTTAAAAGCAAATAGACTGTTTTACAATTCATAATTCTGCTGCCTCCACTGTCACAGAAAACTACAGATAAACAAAAAACAAACTAAAAATAAAAACACATCAAATTTATAGAAAATCAATTTCCAGCATCCGTGCAAATTCACATTTTCTCTTGTGCCACATTATTGTAACACTGAACACCCACTGCTGTTTAACTAGGATTTTGAATATCTTGCTCTCACTTAACAACTACTCCCAGCAGCACCGTCAACCTCTGATTTTTCTTTACAAGCAAATTTAATCTCCCTACATTTTGTAACAAGATCTATTGGAATGTGTTCATGGCTGCATTACCCAGCCATGCTGCAATGTATGCATTCCTATGTGCCAATCCACTGCTGGATAAGTCAAATTCCAACGTACATTATAATGCGATAGGTATTTTTCTGTTTGAAGTTAAGTGTTTTCTCCGTGAGGAGTAAATACATTCCTCCGCTGGCTTGTCCTGGATTGATCTCTGCTGACTCAGAAGAAAGGCTGCATACCTACCAAGCATCTAATAGACAATGCCCCGGGGTTACCTCTGTGCACGTACAGTCGGCTTTGTGTGGAGAACAATGTTTACAGTTCAGCCCAGTCCTTGGGGTAGAAACACAGACAGTCATTTGTACTGTGTTTCTGCAGACTTTAGTACACCAGTGTCAGCAAGAAAGAAACATTCATCTTACAAGATGTGCGTAGGTGATAAATATCACCTGGTACATCCTGGTAAAACAGCTTCATTGTTCTACTGTTTTAGTGTTAATACAGTTGTAAAATTTAACTTATGTAGTTGTGGCAGCTCCCTTTTTTTTTTAGAAGTCAGACAGACTTGGAGAACTCCCATCTGATTTGAGTTTGATATTCAGACAGCAATAAGATATAAAGCCATAAACTATGGTACAGTTGTTCGAGCACTTTTTTCAAATGATTATCCTAAGACAATGCAGCCAGTGAACTCTGGGAGCTGGCCTGCCTGCCTGCCTGTGCTCCAGGCTGTATTATGACTGGTTCAAGTCAGCGTCCTGCTCGTACATCTTTCTAAAATTATACACCACAATGAAGAAAAGCGGCCACTTCTAAACAATGTCAAAAATTCAGATTTAGATCCCCCCTCCTTTTTTTTTTATCTTGTTATTGTGTTACACAGGGACTGAAAGACGAGTCACAGCGTTATGAAATCATGTGAGGAGGGCAATTATCCATCACAAAAGCCCCACAGAAAAAAAAAAAATAACCCACCGGCTGGAGAAGACAACAGAGCCTTTTGTTTGCCCCATTGTCAGTGACACAGTGCCGAACTCCTCCTCATAATAGCTTGTTTCTCCAGTGAGCTGTCTGCCTTTATCAGGCAGACTTTGTTCTCCTCAGCGGGTAAACTAGAGTTTCTGAGATGCATAATGGACAGCTTATCTGTAAGCTCATTCAGGTTGTGATTGGCTGTTGTGACCCCCAGATTTGAGTCACAGCCAGCGCAGAGTTAATTTATTCTTCCTCGCACTCACTCTGCATGACACACAGTCATTTCTGTTATTGACATTTGCCTCCAGAGTGACGGCATCATGTGACTGAGGAGCGTCATGTGACTCTCAGCCTTGTAGTGTAGGGTTGTATCATCACTGCGATGTAATTATAATGCTGACTTCGCAGTTCAGCCACTTGAACCCTCCCGACCTCGGCCCAGCAGCTATTGTCAAATCTCTGGGCTGTTGACGGCTGACCACACAATGACAGGGTTTCTAGTGGCCGCAGCTATACAGTACCAGCCTCACTGGACTGGGACTGTGGAGAAGATCGCAGCAGAAGCAGGAACATCACCACGGTCCTCAGTCATGGTCAGCAAGTCTTTGGTATGAAGAAGCCGCTGTGAGTCTCAGTTCAAGTCTCAGCGGCCGGACCTGTCCTCACCTTTAACACAGCATGGCATATATAAACCAGACAGCAGGGCCTGTGGAGAACCAGTATGCTTTTCATACAGAACGCACCGTGAAGTTTCACAGAGGTGGAGAAATAGCGGGAAGGTGGTATGCATGCCAAAGTAAGAAAGATATATATAAGTCAGACTCCATCTACTTAGCACACAAATTAAACCAACTTGTCAGTGAACATTTAGAAATCATCGCTTGGGTCTCAGCGGGCCTCGCTGTTTGAACTGCAGTGTAGGTAGGCACTGTTTATCCTGGACTGGGACCTTGATTAAAATGAGGAATGGAGGAAAAAAAAGAAAAAGAAATGGCTCAGTCTGTCAGTGGTCAGCCACAGCCTCCTCATCGCAGCCTCCACCGATGATCTGACTTTCCCTCTTTTTGCAATTTTTTATGTAATCACAACTCCGAGAGCTATTTTTAATGTCTGTTTAGGTTGTGCGCGCGCCATTCGATATTAAACATTTCCCCTTATTACTTAAAGGCCGACTTTATTTTCCCTCAAAGCTGTGACTCCAAAAACAGCTGTCCAGACACCACAAGAAAGGGCCTTAAGTCACTGGAAGATGTAGATACCACTGCTGGACTCCAAAAGAAAAATATCTACTTTTCATTAAGATTATACCATACCGTACTTCACCAAACAATTCACATAGAACATCAACATCCTCTTGGCGACAAGGCGTCATAGATTAAGTTTCTGCTCCTCCATGAGTTTTGGACCACGTTGAAGTGAACCTCTCTACGGCTCTTGCTTCACGCAGGTCACCATTCTGCCTCGGCGGCGCTGTAAGGAGATATTTACGTTCACACCAGTGGCGGAGCAGCCAACAGGAGCTGATTGCAAGTGGTGTTTGTTTCCAATGAAAGCACGTTAATTCGGGCTCGGCCGCAGTGTAAACTACCTTGGCGTTTTACAGATGTCGCCTGTTAAAGTGAATCACTGTACCTGCCTGTTTGCCCGACCGGGCCGTTCTGATGCCTCGCCAGAGAGAGTACACAACACGAGCCAAAAGGGCTATTAATAAGCCCTTCCTTTTCTAATACTGTAATCCCTCCACGTGTGTAATGTCTGCTCCGGGCTAATTATGTCATGTCATTTTTAGCTTTCACGGAGAGACGAATACAGACAGCCTCACAGCCTCAGTCTGAGTTAATTTTAACTCATCTTAGGGATCATTATCCTTCAATATTCCTCCAGAAATACTCTCGCAAGAAATGACTTTCTGTGCAAACCCTCGTCTGCGAAGGTCATCTTCTGCGACAAGGCGAGGAAACTGTAACCAGCAGCGCTACATTACATTACACACACGCTGCGTTAATAGCATGTGTAATTTTAAGCGTGTTCCAACACATGATACCTCTATTATGTTTCTATGAGAGCTTGTGATAACAAAGTTGAGTCCATTTGAAGGTGTGTGGTCCTGAGTGGTAGGAGAGGGAAAGTGTCTGGCAGGGTGGGCCATCAACCACAGTCCTCAGGGCAGACCTTGGCCAGAGCTCAGAGTATGGCCGAGCTCTTCAGCGCCGCGCAGACACACAAGTATAGCGAGTGTAGTATACGGCCACCAGTGGAGAACCAGTAATGAATGAAATATTATATTCCACATCATATTCCAACCTTTAACATTATTACCTTCACATAAAAACATTTTTCTGACAGCAAGAAGTACGTATATTACAAAATTGTCTCTTCAGCAAAATTAAGGCTCCAAGCTGGCAGCATGGCCCTCGAATGATTTCTACGCATAGAGTTGCTTCCTCTTCTGCTTATATACACATGCCATATGATTAAAAATGCCATTAAGACACAGTGTTTTTCATTAACTCCAAACAGCACCACCGATGGCCCAGCTTGGCTCCTCTCTCAATGAAATTTACAAAACTCCTTTCAATCAGGCTGGAAAACAATTTGATAAATTATCTTTTTGAAGTGAATGTTGTTTATTTGTCAGAAATTACAAAAAAACAATTTTCTTTAAATCAGAACCTTTCAGTTGTATTTTTCTGGAGCCGATCTTGAAGTGGTTGAGTTTAATCTTCAGACTTAATTGTAGTCGAGACGTTTCACCCAAGGTTTCAGTGATGGAAAAGTTTACTGTGGTTATTTTTCTTAAGGTGAGTGAACTGCTGCCCTGACCAAAAGTTGGGCAAGTGAAACAATATTTGACCAACTTTAACTAAACTTTGTTACTGTATCGGGGGGGAAACATCCTCCATTCCCTCTGGTTCCCTCAGTCTCTTAAAGAATTCAGACGGAGATATCCGAGACTACAACATCATCACCGTTCAGATTTTCGCCATCAAGGTTGTTTATCACATGCCGTGCCACCCAAGAAGTTATGTTTCCTGCCATATGAGTGGGGTTTGACATTTATGCTTTATTTTTCATTCCATGTTTTAGATTCAATCACGATGTGCAAATTATATCCCCATCAAACTGCGTGTAATTTACTGTGGCTCAGCAGAGCTCACGGTGGAGCTGGACTCTGTCCTAAAGTTTAATGCTTCTGACAGAAAAGCATCCATTTGCAATAACCTTAAAAATGTTTATACGTGACCTTAAATATTATTCTTGAAATACTTGGGTATCAAGTACCAAACTAATCCTTACGCAGAGCCAATGTTTGCTGTTGCCATGGTGATCCAAAACATATAAGGTCTAAGAGTTATTAGGGTTTATTGTTAAACACTTTGGATTTTTTTATGTTTCTAGTGAAGGCAAACCGCGTGAGTGACACGATCGATTAAATCTCTTAATGGAAACAGGAAGTGTGTGTGTTGTGTGATGTTCTGTGTGTTTGCAGGATTTGAATAGACCTTCCCTAAGGATTCTGTAACATGTGCTGCAACTCAAGAGGCATGTTCTTGTTTTAGACAGCAAATATTTACAAAGTACCGGGCCAAGGAAAATGTTTCGCTGCACAAAAATAAGGTAGGTGGCAAAGACTTGTGGAAATGCTGTTGTGCTGTGGAATTTGGAGGTGGAGGGAGGGGGATGTTTATACTTTATGTTGCACATATTTTGTTTTTTTCTAAAATTAAGGTCAGTAGTATTGTAAAGAAACAAGGGTTTGGTCTCTGCTGCTAAAATGCAGACAGATCATAGGGTTACGTGTTTTTTTCTCAATTTGCAAACACAAGCTACAGTTAATAATTTGTTTACTGACCTCACTCAGATTTATTTAAAAAAAAATTCACACAATAGATGCACAGTAATTTCTTTAGGCTGTGATGTTGTGTTTCTGTAATAATCCTACAAACTACTTACAAGACACATTACCAGATGTCTCAAAAACAAAAAAATCAGCATGATGGCACCTATTTGTAGTATATTTTATAACAGATGTCTGTTAAGAGCATTAAAGTTAATTTAAAACAAATAATAAAATACATCTTTATTTTTACCCACTGTGTTGCCTCCTAAAATCTTTAGGTATTATCTGGTGCATTTTAATATACATTTTTTCTTTTTCGATCCCAAAACAGTAGAGGTTATCGTAAGTTTGTTTCTGATGCTTGAGTTTTACATTTAAAAAATTTAACAGCAGCACAAATACTCCTCAGAGCAGAGCGCGCAGTGAGAAGTTTTTATTGGAACTACTTGATATACTTTCTACCAAGAAGTAGAAGTCCTAATAAAATCAGTTGGTGTCGAGGTCTGTGTATTATCAGTTGTAATGAGGACATTGTTTCTAAGAAGTTTTTGCTGAATGTAAGTTAAAGTTATGAGCGACGCCGGTGAAAGTCTGCGCATTATGCAGGTAGAAATATCTAGAAGGGATGTGTCAAAACTCATGGCACAATAAAACTCAATCGACCTGCATGACTGAAGGCTATCTTGTTTTTTTTCTTTAAATCACAGCCTGTAACTCAGCACCAGTGATAGATAGTATGCAAATTACTGATTAAAAGGCAGAAACCGCCAATAACAGATTCCAAGAAAGACGCATTCCTCACATTCCTCTGCTTCTTTACTAACACCCCATCTGCGTATTTGATGTGTTGTAACAAACACCTGTGATCGCTGATCAAAGACTGAGATGTGCGAGAGTGTGCGTGTGTGTGCGTGAGAGCGTGATGATTCATCGCCGATTGTCATGACCTGCCTGCTCTGCGCTACATGCTAACAGGCCATTCTTGCAGGGTGTCTGTGGGTGTTTGCATGTGCGTGTGTCCGAGCGTTAGCGAGACTGCGAGAAGGCATCTTTTTTTTTTTTCTTCCCAGAGACGACAGGTGACCATGATCTATGGCCTCTTACAGGAATCGCCCCCGTCTGTCACTTCTGTGAGAGCCAGCAGACGCTCAGCTCGGGCTTCAGCTACAAACATGCACATGCACAAACACAGCTATTACACTAATAACACAATAACATGATTACCGTCTGTGACACGGCAACGTGTGAGACAGGGGAAAGAGAGTGTCACACCACCTCCGCTTTCCCTTCACGCACACATCCAGTTTTCTCTCTCTTCCCCCAATCTTTCTGCAGCACATGCATACACAGACAAACACACACACACATGTTCAGACACACACACCCAGTCTCACACCGCCAGCCAGCCAGCCAGCCAGCCAGGCTTTCGCTCCTCACTCACACCCTCAAATCTTACCAAGCTCAGCTCTCCCTGCTCAGAGGCAGACAGGAGCAGCACGGCAGCCTGTTAAAGGAGTTGAGGGAAGGAGCAGCAGAGTCAGAGGAGAGAGGAGGGAGGGGGATGAAAGAGTGAAGGGAGAGCAAAGCAGAGAGAGCACTGTTCCCCATATGCTGAGGGGGCATGGGCGGTTGAACAAGCTGCCCCCACTGAAGCCTCCTGACTCATGGGAGCGTCAGACCCCAGTCCCCAAGGAGCCTGGAAACGCTGCCGAACCACGCGCAAGAAGAGAAGGAGGGGAGCCAGAGAGTAGAGAAAAAACTCCGGGGAGAGGAGACGAGAGAGAGGGAAGAAAGCCACAACGGTAGGCTGTCCCACTCAACTGCTGTGCCGTGATGACGTCAGAGGGCATGTGACCCAGGCTCTCCAGTGACGGCACATGGAGGGCAGGAAAGAGACGAGTTTTAAAGCTGGTGCCTTTTGGGTTGTGTGAGGGCTCTGCATCGCCTCCCAAACAACCACAGAACCACAGACGTGCGGCTCGGGGTTGGTGTTTGAGGGCGACCTGGAGTGTAAATGGTTAATCGTCGCGGGCCAGCACCAGTCACAAGGACGGCGCTAAGCGAGTAAGTACGTTCCAACCACACTCGCCAAGCAAGCAAGTCCGACACCATCTGATCTATCCGCAAAGGCGATATTTGCCTCTGCAATTTTTTTTTCTCTATAAAACCAGACCTGGTTGTTACTTGTGGTCATCCGAATAGTTGATACGTAAAAGCATGTCTTGTGGATGGCTTTTCCATTTTTTTCCCCCTTCATGACATGCTGCGTGCTCTTGGTTTAGGACGTGTCAAGGGTCACGGAAACCACAGAGGAACAAAAGTGGGGCTTGCTGCAACCAGAGGCAGCTATGGCATCTAACAGCCTTTTCAGCACAGTGACACCATGTCAACAAAACTTCTTCTGGGGTGAGTACTTGCTCTGCTGGCCGCTGTTGTGTCTGGAGTTGGGTTTTAGGGGCTCGGGTCACTGGGAGGACTTAGGGTCAGGTGTTGAGGTTTGGATAGTGGAATTAAGGGGGTTTGGATAAAGTGGGTAAAGATCTTGGCCCCGATTGAAGGATTTGGGTCCAGACGAGTTGAGGGGATCAGCCGAGGTCATTGAGGACCCTGCTATCAAGGTCCAAGCTTTTTGTGGTGGAAGAAAGACCCAACTATCATCAGGGCTCTCTGTGGTGTGCGAATACAAAAAATACAAAAAATAAAAAAGTCTGCGCTTAGAGATTCCAGTATTTACTCTATGTGATGTTTATAAATATTTCTGAAAGAGGGAGATGACATGTTTGTGCAACATACCCTTAGATTTACAAAGCGATGCCATTGCGGAACCAAAAACAAAAGCATGGGTGATATTTTTGACAGACGTAAACAGACGCTGCACTCGAGAGTTTACAGTTGAGCATTGAAACAAGATGTGGGGATTACCGGGGCTGTGTGTGTTGGGTGTCTCTCGCTGTTCACAGAGACAAAGTATTGATTAGTTTGCCAAGAGAGATCCAAGTAATCGCTTCCTGAAATTGTTCAGTCACAACTGCTGTCATTAATTAATCAGTGTCGATTTCTGCAGCCCCCAGGGAGCGTTTAATCGACAGACATAAATCCAGATCCAATAAGAAGTTGATCCATGTTGACTTTCATGTCTCGAGTCTGAAATAATTCATTTAAACTTGAAAACAATCACTTCAGTCTGATTTATCGCTTTTCCACAAATAGCTTAAAAGCTAAAGTGTGATTATTTTTGTATGATAAACTCTTTATTTGCTCATTTTTCCCATAGAGATATTTTCATTTTCAAATGACAACTTTCACTTCAATTTATTCTCCATCTTTCTGTGTTTAGTAAGTGTCCAGTTCAATATTTAAGATCCTCCTACCTTCCTGAAGTGGATCTATAGGAAATAGGATCAACATAAATCCCCAGACCTGTGAACAGTAGCAGTGACAACTTAATGATTTTCAACTACCTGTGAAGGCCAACTTGCATGCTCCAGTGTGCGGGGCCTCTGCTTTTGGTTTGCTGTATTCTATTGTGACAGCTTCTTTACACAATCTAATTTAATCAGCAAAATAAATGATGTTTTAGGTTTACCAGATGAATTTTCAAATTTAAACAAACATTTTCATTCCCGTGCGACACAAGAAATAGACAGGCTCAGTTTAATAGACGCCCCCCTCCTCCTCCTCCTCCTCCTCCTCCTTCACTGCCTCCCGCTCCGGTCCATAGCCTCCGCTCCTCTTGTCCAAATCAAATGTTTAAAAGATGTTTTTAAGAAGTCGCTCCGTGGTCAGACACAGCTGTTCTCCGGCTCCTGTTGCACACAGAAGCAGGGTGGCTCCTAATACGCTCTGAAAGCTGGGAGAGAGTGAGCGTCTTCTACCAATCACCACCACCTATTACCATGTTAACCCCCTGACCTCTCGGCGTGTCTCAGGGGTCGGAGCGCGGGAGAACCAGAGGAGAGGAGCAGCGCCGCAGGAAATTGAAAGCATGCTGTAGTACAGGGCAGACAGACAGAAGAGACAGGGGCAGATGTGCAGGTAGAGAGGCTCAGAGGAAAAAGATAATCACTGATCAATTCTCATAAAGTATTGCTGATTGATACCGTGCTGCGCCTCATTGACATTGCCCCTGTTTATGAACATCTGGGCTGTAAATCTGTCAGTACAACCACAAAAAGTCCCCTTGACGGCGCAGTGTGATTTTGCAAGACCACCAGCTCTTTCTGTTGTATTTATAATTCAGAATAAATAAATGTAGTGTCGTGTACTGTGTCAGAACGGGCAAAAATTTGGATTGGCATCCTGAATATTTTCGCTTTGGTCAGACAAAAGAGAGCATGAGTTTGAGGAAAGTTCAGTTCATTAAGTTGAAACTTGGAGGCATAATTTAATTCATGAATTTAAATACCTCAATGTATTTGTGTTCGTCTTAGTTTACAGTTATAAGCAAGGACTCTGTTTCCATTTGGAGGATATACCTCTGCCATTTGTTGATTTTACATATTTTCTTGAAGTTTCCTTCTCCTGTGTTTCCCCTGGATCATTTTGTTTGGCGTGGGCCAGTTTGCTGAGAGCGCAAGTTACAAAATATTGTTTTGCTAGTTAGAAAGCCACATTACTCCATCCCGTCTGTATATGTGTGTTTATTAAGGACATTTTTAATTTAGGACCGAGCGTTCGTTCCCAGTGATAAATTGAGCTGACTTGAGGGGAGCGGGCAAATATTCCAAATTAAGAAAAGGGAGCTCATTAAAATTTGTCTTGGCATTTACATCAAGCAATTTTCATTAAATTGCTTCAAATACATTTTTTATAACTCCTCGTGCTGGCACATCAGATGGAGAGGGCAGAATAATCTTCAACATGTGTGGCACCCACTCAACCACCATGCTTCTCTGGGGAACATTTAAGTGCCTATTTTCTCTATTACAAACTTAATTACATATAGACAATTAAGTCATGGGAGCAATTATCGCTCAGTAAAGTTGTGCAGTCACAGTAGAGAGAGAGAGAGAAAAAAAAGTGCTTACACAGACAGACCCGAATCAACACGATCAAAAGAGAAGCGGGACGATGTGGGTAAATATCTGAAGACTCCAGGCGGAAAACTTTCCCCAAAGAAAATCTCCGATAATTTGCAGGGAAACCGTATATGTATTTGAGAAAGGCAGCTTCTGTTGCATAAGTGTTGCTTTAGATCTAACCACAGGCCTGCTTCTTGGAGACATCTTAAAAGTGAACCAGACATCCTCCCTCCTCACCCTCCTCCTCCTCCTCCTCCCCCCGGCCAGGGAGAGACGTGAAGCCCACTCATCAATAGGTAATTTGAAAATGCCAGGGGGAAAAATCTGAGCGCTTCACTGGCTGCTACTGTGCAGCGAAGACTCTTCCTTTAACTCCGGGCTCAAAGGAACTCTATTTAGCATTGCTTAATTGTACCTCTGAGGCAAACATGTTATTTAATCCCAGCAGGGTCGTATTGATGGAGGAAAATGGTGCTGTTTGTGTTTGCGAGCTGCGCCAGCTATTAGGACTTATTAGTGCTGGTGGCTCACATCAGTCTATATAATTCCTGAGGGTAATCAGGGAGGTGCGGAGTGTTAATGTGATCGAGGGTTTAATCAACGATAGATTAATTGGTCTGCAGTTTCACTCAAACGTTCGGGCAGTGAATGGTGGGCTGATTGTGGCTGAAAATAGGCTGTGGGCAGTTATTAAGGTCTAAATGAGAGTGTCATGGGAACATTACAACCCCGTGATTGAATACGTCTTTCCCACTGTGAATGTGAAAGTTGTGGCGAGTTTCCTGTCATTTTAAAAACATTTCCAAGATTGATGAAGGTCGCTAAGAACAATAACTGTTGGGAATTTGTTTTTAATTTGATGATGCCAGTTTTGGGAAAGCTGCTCCAACATGTAAATTCATTTGAACTATATATATGTAACTTATTCTCTAAAAAAATAAAGAAAAGCAAGAGAAACCACAAATGAGGCATCTTTTCTCTGACGGTCTGTAAGTGGTCGTCTCATCTAACTCTGAGCTACTGATTTACGTACAATATCAGCTTCTCTAAATAAAGCGGTGAAAAGTTGTTGAAACAAGTGAGATTACACTAATCCCTTTAATACTCAGACTGCAACAACAAATGGAGAAGTCAGTGTAAATACTCACAGGGTACTGTGTATTATCACTTGTTTTATCCCCATATTCAGTAGCTGTGGGGCTAATAACACTATTATGATAAGGTACCCTGCCAGTTGACTGTGCGTACTGTGGGGTTCTGCCTATTTAAAGCGTTGATAATAGACTCAAAAACAATCATTTCAACAGAGCGATAAAGCCTATTCGTCAAGAACGCTGTAAGTGCTTTTTAATCAGGCTCAATTTTCCCATAAATCAGTGCAAATGTTTAATATCTTGGCTGTGTTTACTCGAGATAAAAGCCAAATTGCCGTGCGTGTGTGTGTTTTTGGATCGCCTTGCAAACTCATGCCTCGCATAGCTATGATGTTTGAATGCCCCATAATTACCAGGTAGCGTGATGCCATTGCGTTAACCAGTGAGGCTTTTAATGCAGCGCTGTGCTATTTTCACACTTAACAAGATCCTGCAGCCCGTCATCCATTTCAATAGCATCATGCTGGGCGAATTACCGTTATCCGATATAAGCCCTCAGAGAGGAAGTAACTACCTAACACTTTGAAAATTGGTCTATCTTGGAACTGCTTCACCCTAATGAAACAGAACACCAGTATTATAACACAGTCCACTTCTCTCCTTCTGGTTCATCTCTTCTTTTTTTCCTGTTTATGCATTCATGCTGTAGTTCACTTGTTTAGGTCAGAAGGTGACTTTAAGGAAAACTAAAGTCACAGCAGAGAAAAAGCTGAACGGCATTGTTTTCACTCGCCTCCCTGCAGAACGGTCGAGGCGGCTACGCTACCAGGCTCCAGTGTTTCTATAAGGGGGAAATATGGAGTGTCGAGCCTTCTGGATGTTTGGGTTCAGCCCGTAACGACGTGAGTGAGAGCGTGGCCACAAGGCACCTACACAAGGCCTTACCTGTTCTGCCTCACGCCGGAGAAAAGGGCAGGTTTTTCACCTTGTTAGTTTAATCTTAAAGGAATGTGGTATCCTCTCTGACTCAGGTCGGACTCCCAAATATATACAACTCTCTACTTTCCAGCACATCGGGAAAAGTGCAGCTCGGCTTGGACATATATTTCTGAAGCAATTCTGATTATTTACATGATGTAACACAGCATGTATGAGAGTGTAAGTGTCGTAGGGGGATGTTGTCCTCATCGTTTTTGAGGAGAAGCCGAAACAAGATGAGCAAACGGAGGCATCAAAGAGTCGGGCTGAGCCGACTGTGATCAATAGCTTGGCAGCGCATCAGTGGAGCCGTCTGAGGGGATGAGTACACCGTGTTACAACGTGTCTTCAGACGTTGGTATCATCGCTCACCTTCTCTCAAGTCATAACCATTTATCACTCAGCAGACATTTAAAAAGCACGCGGAGAAATTAGGTATTTTTATATGGGAGTTTGGTATGTGGCATTGTCACGGGATAACGACAGAGGGAAAGTATCGTACTGTAAAGAGCATATGGGTGTATAGTACTGTGTGTGCTTGTATCATTACGTTTATGGGGACCACATCGAGTTTTACACCCTGGGATTTTTGGAGGGCGTTCTGGCTGATCCTCACTCTCACACCCCTTCAACAGACTGAGGGGTGAGAGTTGGTTTTAGAGTGAGGGTAAGAAGCAGGCTTAGGTTGATGTTAATTGTGATGGTTGAGGTCAGAGTAAGGGCTGCAATATGTCAGTGAATGTCCTCGCAAAGGTGGACATACAAACGTGTGTGTGTGTGTGTGTGTGTGTGTGCATTCAAGGTGTCTGTGACAGGAAGATCTGTCTGCTTGATTAATGCTCTCACTCAAACTGGCACCTGGAACCAATCCCCCCTCCTGCCGCCCCCATGCGCTCCGTGTGTGTGTGTGTGTGTGTGTGTGTGTGTGTGTGCATTCCACACACTGCTCCTTTAGAGGGACTTGAGGGTGGGTGTTGAGCAGGAGGCACAGATGGGACCGGGGAACTCGGAGCGGAAGAGAAGAAAGGTGTGTGCAGAGGAGGGAACAATAGGTGGACGTGCAGTGAAGGGTATGGGGTGTCATTAATAGCGCACAGGCCCCATCTCCTAATTTGCTCAAATTACCTGCCCACACAGCGGGCCCCCTGCCAGCATCGAGGTGTGAACACAACAGATCAAATACACCTGAAAATCAGAGAGCCCACCCACTCAGCAACGCCCACACAAGCCTTTTATGGTGGTCTGACGGCCGCGGATGCCTGTGTGCGGAGGAGACGGGGTGTTTATTTCTTTGATGTTCGAGCGGGAAATAGGATGTGAGAAAATTAGAGAGTGAGAAAGAAACATTAAAAAAGAGTAAGTGAGACAGAGATATGATACAAAGGGGAGGATTGGTTTGCGCTCACAAGTCATCCAGTAAGAGCAATCCAAAACTGACTCTTTTCAAACCACCTCCCATATGGCACTGTGGGGGTGGCCACTTACCATCATCTCCTCTCCTCGCCTTCCCTCTTCCCTGTGCTTCCTCTTTCTCCTTCCCCCCTTAAGTCCTCCCTCCATCCTTCCCCTCCCACCCACGCTTTCAGGAAAAGGGCGATGACAAATGTGATGGGGTGGCGATGCTTTGGTCACCGCAATAATCAGAGTCACCAGCACTGTACCACCTGTGGCACACACACACACACACACACACACACAAGCACGCACGGAGCCTTATTCAAATGTGTGCAGAGACACCGAAATTAAATATGCCCGGGGGACATGAAAGGGGACCCGGAGAGTGTGTGTAGGTGTGTGTAGTGGGATGCTAGTCTTTGAACTTTGAATAGTGTGTGTAGCTGATATTGACAAGTCTCGGGGGAGAGGAGGGGAAGCTAGAAAAGGTAGCCCTCATTTGTAAAGTGGCCTCCAGAGAGAGAGAGAGAGAGAGAGAGAGAGACAGAAAGAAAGAAGGAAAGAAAGAAAGAAATATGTAGACAATCAGGATTAAAAACTTTAATTGGGTGTGTGCTATCATCCCTCTTTAACATTTATAAGGAACATAAATGAATGTAATTATTTATGTAACTTCCATTAGTGGTGTGTAACAAAATGTAACAAAATGTAACAAATGTGTTGCATGTTGGAGTCTGAAGATTTGTTTCTGACCATCCTTATTAAAGGATTACTCAATCAGCTGCTCAGATCACAAATTAATTAATACTTAATAAATGTTATTAGCGTTGCCGTTGCATGTAAGTGTTTTGGGTTTAACATTAAAAACAGTTGATTTCTTTCTATCTGTTTACAGCAATATTGCAGTTACATCAGATGCTCTCATTAATGCTAAACAGAAGGCTGTGGTAGCCCTTTGGGTTTTCTGTCTTACAACTTTGCAGCAAATTTTCTGCATGTCTCTGGCTTGTCGGGGGAAAAAACCCGAAAAGTTTCGAACAATTTCTGCTTGAACAGCAATGTTACAAAACTGCAAAAACCCCCTACGTTACATTTCAGGTTGTTTCAAAGGACTTTCCTGTGACTGGGGCTGACGTCTTTTGAGAACTTAGCTGATTTTTTTTTTTTTTGTCTTATGTTGATCCCTGAGCTGTTCCAGTTTACACACATTCAGTCCCAATCACACTGCTCCGACAAGCAGCTCCATCTGATCAAAGTCTATATACATACATACTGTCTGATCCTCGCCCGAGTAGGCTTTCAGTCTGGAGTTGAATCCTGTCACTCACCCAGACAGCTGCTCCCTTACAGTCGTCTGTAGTTCATTTTGTTGTCGCAGTTTAAAGTTTTTCTTCAACTGTTGCTCTGTTCATTCCCCCCAAAGAAATAGGTCTCTCTTTCTCTTTTCCTGTCTTCCTCCTCCTTTTTGGACAAAGACCAACAATGGGCCTTTTCCACTTCACTCCTCCTGATGCTGAATGAGCAAAGGAGGATCCCAGAGGAGCAGGAATATTTTATTAGAGTGATATTTTGAAAGTTTCTCTCCTCCTCTGTCTTTCTTCCTCTCTCGTGATGGGATTTTAGGATGCTGCAACAATTCTGTCTGTGTGAGAGAAAACAGCTCACACAGAGCAAAGACAATTCAAAGTTACAGCTAAATGACAGGCTGGGAGCTCCGGTCTTTTTGAATTGCATTGTTTTCTTTTTATGCCTGCTTGGGAGGAGGACTGGTGGAAAAAACAAAACAAAAAAACCCAATTGGGACAGAAAGCGAGCAGTTTAGTCTCGGGAGAATTACTCTCAGCGCAAACTAAAATAGCAGTCATTTTTTGCTGACAAACACTTTTTAATGCGAGGTGTTTTTTGAGTGAAGTTAGGCTCTTTTTGTTTTCTTATTTATGACATTTTCGGTAGTGTATGTATATTGTAGCCTTGATTTACTGTAGTTTAAAGATGTATGGGGAAAATAGGGCAAAGGGGGGATGTCAGACTTCTTTAGCTTAGTTGGAAGCAGTTGTGCTTCAACAAAAACACATTAGAAAACGTGTTAATTTAAGAAAGTTTATGGTTCAAATAAGCTCTGTGCTGCACACGGACAAATATGTCTTTACCTATTTTACAAAATGTCACTTTCACATGAATTCTTCATTACACCTACACACTTTTTGTGCACACACAGCCAGACAGATACACACGCCCTTTTCCTGCAGGACCCTGCAGATGCAGCAGAAACAGTAGAGTTGGTCTCTCTGGTAAACAAACAGTGAGAGGCTGCTGGGAGTCTTCACTGGGCCTCCAAATTATAGTCTGGTTAACCAAAGTCTCAGAGCCAGCCCCCTTTACTGCTACACACACATATACCGTACACACACACACACACACACACACACACCCACGAGCATATGCACACACATGACCTATGCACATTAAAGGCACTATAGAGGCACACTTAAAAAGCACATATGCAATCAGCTTCTAATGGGATCTTGTCTGTGCAACAGTAAAGCTGAAGGTAGAAAGGTTTTATAGACATAAGAGAGACTGAGTGGGAAGCACACCCTGAGGGCCCATAATAAATATTACCCAATCATCAGGCTCACAGTGTGAGACTGTTACTGATGAAAAAGAAGTCTGTGCAATGTAAACACAGATTTAATGTTTACAGCTTTTAATCCTGTATATTTGTTTTATGATTCGAAGGTTTTCTTTACTGGTTTGTATGGGCTGCACGAGGGTTCAGGAGCTAAAGGATGAGGTGTCAGATATTTGCCCCTTGCCTAGTGCAAAAAGAGCGCCAATTATTTTCAAACTGTAGTTCAGTGAGAGGAGGTTGGATTGTACTGAGCTTCTTTAATTGTCTTTAAATGAGTTCTGCAACTACTGGGGACAGTTTTCAGTCTCTCGAGGATTCAAGAACATATCAAGATGATCTACGATGCCATAAAATCCAGTTCAGATATTTAAGATGATCAGTTCTGGTGAAATTATTTGCCATAAATCTCATGTTTCCAGTGACAGCGTATTCCGAGCGGACAATTTAATTGTCAGCTCGAGACCACATCCCAACAACCCTGTTGCCAGAGAGGGATTTTTTTTATGTGTTTGACGTTCAGATTCTCAGCTTTGCCATAATGCAACACCACAGAATAGACTGTGTTTAAAGGACAGTGTTTCACAATGTAATTAATGTTCCCTGTGGGACCCAGCAGTCGATGAGTCTCTGTGCAGGACTCGATTTAGGCGCAGAGAGGCTGGCGTCATCCGAGTCGCAGTTAGGGGCTGAGCAGACACGACATGAAAAGGCCTTGTCCTGGAATAACCAGCAAGTTCTGAGTATATGTGGAAAATACAGGGTCCTAGGTCACACAATCAAACAATAGACATTTCATCTTCTGTGAAATAATGTTTTCCCTTAACTTTGATGATGTTTTTTTTCACTGAACCCTCTTTTCCCAAGATGACTGGAATTGATTTTGTCAGAGGACATCTCAGGCTGCAAGCTATGAAAGTGAACTCCATCCACCCGTCTCTTTTCTGTACACCCCCACCTTGTTGTGAGTCATTTCTGACCAGTAGCCTAATAAGCACAGTGTAATTACAGGCTAAGGTTTTAGGCAAAAGCTGATCTCTGAGTGAGCTGCATCAGCGTGACACTCTGAACATAATTCTTTAACTCCTTCAGCGCTCAGGGCATCAAACTCTACATGTAAGGCTCCTCTACATGGTCACTAAGCCAAGGCTTCCTGGGGCCGCTTTGACGTCTGAATGGTTTGGAATTCAAACTAATACGTATGGCTCCAGGTTGCAGAGTTCAGGCTCAGTTTGTTGGAGTGGCTCCGAGCTGGACTGTGATCAGGAAGAGATCAGGGAAAAGAGGAAAAGAGCAAGATCCAAACACTCAGAAGTTGAGTGCTGTTGCTTGACGCAAACCCTCTTGCAGTGGCCACTCGCCCTGCCTGCCCAGGACTGTTTATCTGATTGGCTGCTGTGTTAATGCTGGGCATGTTCACCTGACTGACTGACTGACAGTTTTGATTTTGAGCACCCCCCAGAAAAGAAACAGCAAAGCATCTTAATCTTTTCTTCACGGGCTTGCCTGTGGTAAATGTCCATTCACAGTCCATATTCCGTGGTGATAGCCAAGCAAAACAAATGTATATTTAATACAAATTTTAAACGCTCCAAAACAAAAAATGTATGTGGGACATTTCCAGGCGTGGGTTTACTCCATCTATGGTTAAATGTTTATGTCTGTGTGCAATTGAGCATCCA
>OOFC01016862.1:0-19463 GCA_900323345.1 Pseudochromis fuscus
GGTGGGGGGGTTGTGCCCCAGTGGGCTTGGACTGCGCTCTCGCTGGGCACTTTAAAGGAAAGAGCTTACAGCTTTAGGTCACAAGAGTCAAACAGTGGTTTCTGATACATCACATGTGATTCATCGAGACACACTCACTTGCTGGAGCAGGGGGAGCCTTCATTCATGGCCAGGATGAGCCTGGAGGAGCTGACCTTTTTGAACTGAGCTTGTTCACAGGGGTAGAGGAGGATCATGGGTAAGGTGAAGTCAAAAGTGATCCTCAGGCCATCGACCATTTCTTTACAAAGGTCCTCACTAAAAACAACGACATTTCGGTGAAATGTGTTTTAAATATAATCACAATAAAGGAAGTATCACAGCAGGAATATGGTGGGAAAAGATGACTGATAGACCCACCTCTTCTCTGGAAGGATTGGCTGTGGGCTGCTGCTCTGTGTGGTGTTCTGCTGACGCCTGTACCTCTCATTGGCCGTGAAGGCTTTGTTGATGGCAAAGTGCTTTACATAAGACTCCAGGATGTGCACGACATTTGTCTGACAGGGAACCATCACAAGCTGGGAGAAAATCAGTTTCATTTAAAACTTGTATATTATATTAGGCCAAACAAATGTATCACTGCAGCACCATAAGTTATGTATTAACTACACATTTTTCTAACAATTGGTGTATTATTTCCTGCATGTACCTTTTTCCTCTTGTTGATATAGAAACAGTCATCTTCCAATTTCTTTTTTAGAACATCGGGGATGCTGATGTCGACATGGACTACCTTCTCCTCAGTTTCCCTCTTTACATTAAGATCTGGCTCAACCCTCTGAAACCATCAAATAAATATTCAGATACTTGACCAAGTCCCAGAGTAAAAATTATGAAAATTTATGACCTTGTATGTAATCAACACTAAACTGATCCACTTTACCATCTTGTTGATATCCTCAGAGAAGGTGCTTTCCCCGCTATTTGAAGATTCAGGGTCAGAATCGTCCCCGTCGCTGCTCTCTGAAGTCGAAATCAAACCTGGAGAAGGGGAAAAAAAAAAAACATACGCAGTGGCTTAATTTGATTGCAGAAGGAGACTGGAAGCCAAACACAAAGACACAGAGCCATCACTCACATGCGTCATCACTGTCGTCCTCCTTGGGGAGAGTCTTCAGAGAAGATTTAGTACCAGACTGACGACGCCGCCGCTTTGCCCATCCCTTTCTCTTCCTACCACCAAGCAGGAAAAAGCACACACGATCTGTATCAGTTGTGTCTATGGCTTAAAATAAACAAAAGGAAACATGAAATCCAGCTTTTCTATTTCCTGATAATTAAGTAACAAAATAGAAGAAAAAGTTATCAACTGATTTTCCAGGTGGAGGGGGAAGTAAATGTCCTGATATGCCATGCAAGACTCAATAAATGGCAATAATATGAAGTTACATGAAAGGGTGCAATGATTAGTCGACAATAAAAACAGTAATGACAAATTTAGTTGTCAACTTTTATCACCAGATATGTTTTTCAAATGAGTGAGGCATCTCCCTTCCTTGCACATTTCCATTCAGCAGCAAGTAAACAAAGGTGGTGGCAAATACTAAATACAATGAAGAAAAATATTGCTTGCTACTGAACACTGTGTCTGTCTTTGGAGAAGAAATTTGACTTTTTTTTGGCTTTTTGTATCAGTAGCAACTTAATTAGTCCATCATTTAAACGTCATGTAGAATTTAAAAGGTGACAGGTAAATAAGAGCCATTTTATATTTATGTGATTCATAATCAGAATAGCTAACTAATTGTTTTAATATTTGATTAATCGATTAACTAAACAGTCCTTAGTTGCAGCCTTACTTACATGCGACCGAGAGCTTTGCGAGCCAGTTTACGTTGTAATTTACGGTTTTCCTCAGTGTCCCTTAGGACATGATCCTCTGCAGCCCAACGATCCCAGCTACACAAAGACATGACACACAAAAAAGTATGGACTGACAGCAGTGATGTGCAGCAGCAGCTTCACGACACAAAGTAAACAAGTTAATGTTACCTCCTGTTCCAACCATTGAAGTGAATCAGGTACTTTGGGATTCGTCTTCCATGATCATCTGTACCTATCAAGACATCAAGGACCTGCAATGTGAACACACAAAACATATATTCACAATTAAGCTGACTACAATTGTGAAAATGTAAACTTTAAATGACAACACAACTCTTTACACATGACCTCAAGTGCACAACAGCTAACGTTAACCGCTAGCTTACCAGTCTTTTAGCATTAGCATGATAGCTCCTTACGTTGTATAAACAACACTCTGCACAATAAACAAAATAGTACTCGTGCTCTTAATTTTGGGGAATATTTGTCTGTTGGAAACACAACAATCATCAATCACCTTGGTTAGCATACAATGGCACTCAAATAGCTTGAACTGCAGTGGTCAGCGCTGCCCGAGTTAGCATGGCTGATATGGTGCGTTTGTTTATTATGTTGACATTAAACCGATTTGGATGACAACTGCACATCATGTTTTATAAAAGGCCTCTAGTGTTAATTTAAATATCAATATTGAATGCATTGGCAATAGTGTTGTCTAAAAATTCTGACGAAGTAGTTTTAAAAATAAGAACACCGATAAATGGTATAAAATATCAAAGCTGTGTTTACGATTTAAATCAAGCTGTTCAGCAACAAATGAGTAATCAAACGTACCCGGAAGAAACTCAATAAAATAGTATCGTAGCTATTTTTCTGTGGCCTGGGCAGCCTTCAACGTCATTCATAGTCCTTACACACACATAACCGCTTTTTTAGTTTAAATTACAGCTTTGGTCAAAGTCAAAAACCCTAAAGAGGTGCACTACTTTGCATAAAACGTTACCTTAGCGTCGTACAACACTTTAGCCTTGGTGGGATCGGGTTCAAAGCACAGGACTCGTTCTCCTTTGTGAAACTGATATTTAATTCCCCGCGAATTCATTTGTTCATGGCGACGTGTGGGAGAGAAGGCATCGATCTGGACCTTATAAACTCCTTAACCCTTTCCTATCCGAAGCCTGTGGTTTTTTTTTCCAGTCAGGAGATCTCCCACCAAAAACACACTCACACACTGTGGGAGGATGGCGCTGTTGTGGGATGAAACGCAGCCTTCCTAATGTAACGCGTAGTGCATTACCGCCACCTAGCGGTCTGGAGGTTGCATCACATGGTCTATTATTATTTATCATACACCAAAAAAGAAACCTTCCTCATCTTAAAACAAAAAAAAAGTAATTTTTGCGGGGGTCTCTAAAATATTAACATTAAACTACTCTTGAATTTATAAATATTTTTGATGTTCATTCTTATGGATTAAGCATAAAATCAGGCTGGACGAGGATGGCATCCTGGTGTGCTTTTTTTCTATAATGCTCATAAATGTAAGCGTTTCTAGGTTGTTTTACTATTTATCTATATCTTATCTGTGGTAATAAACTATCAAACATAATAGATCCCTCTGTATAGCAGGCAGCAGTGGTTACTTTTCATTGGTTTTCTTTCTTTTTATTTTTTCTTATTTCGTTTTTGGTATACACATTCATAGCAAAACCAGTCTTTGAACTTTTATGAAGATTTTTGCAAAATTGTTCTGCCTAAAAACCTCAACATCAGCATTTCACATAACACTAATGTAAACTAGGACTGCAGTGTCAAAATCTGGCCAGCAGATGTCAGAATAGTAGCAGAAAAACATTATGAAACACAAGTGAAAAGTTTCCAAACTTATTTTGTTCCTGCTGTTTGATTCCATTTAATTATTATATGAAAGCTTGAAATAAGCATCAAATAATACTTTCCTATTTCCAGATACAGAAATTCACTTGCATTTGTCCCAGTTTTGCCATAATCTTTTTAATCTCCAGGCCCATACATTACTAAAAATACTATAATGATCTCTGCAATAAGATCTTACCAAAGATGAAGGCCACCTGTGTTCATGTAAGTATCCATAACATGAAGATTATTTAAAACCTCTGGGCAATCTCCATTACAAACTCATATCTGCAAATTAAGCAATCTGGGGATCATACATCGTATAGCTAACTGGAGCAAAACATGTTGTTTTGAGATTTGGAAATTTTTCCTTCAGGCAAAAATACAGAAAAAGTAAATGTACCATATCTCAATAATCTAATCTTCCTCTATTGGAACAATATGTGAGTCTTAATATATAGTACAGTATGGGGATGTTTACATGTGCAGCCAGGAACACATGAAATCCTCAGTCGTACAGATCCATTGCTCTGGGGTTTAAACTGTGTGTGTAAATGTGCAGATATATTCAATTATTCCTATAATCGCTGAATTTAATCTCTTGAAGAGATCCAATTCATCCATGGGAACAGTGGATCGGGACAAATGTTGAGGTTAATTGTTCTTTATAGATAAAAATAGAACCCAAGTCTCTTGCCTGCAGGTCTTTCAGTAATTTGATTTATTTTGTTTCTGACCTTTTAACCTTTCCATTTAGGTCTATCTGAAAACCTGGCACAATGAAATGCACACTGGTTCCTGTCACAGGAAATCATGCCTGTCAGTCTATGAGTTATATCTACACTCATTTTACTATTGTACACCAGATATGGACAGTGTGTATGTAACACTGAACACGACTGGTGAATGCATCCGATATATTTTGACAGTCACGTCACATTAAACGTTTCCATGGTTACACATTGGTAACTTGAGTGCTGCAATTTCCCAGATTCTCTTTCTTATATGAAATGAAAAGTTAAAGAAACATCACTGATTAAATTAAGAGCAATTATGTCATCTCATGGTTGAGCTACAAAACTTCTAAACTTCAAGTAGTCAAAATTTAATGCAAAAAAATGAGCAGCAATGGTGTTGTTTTTGGCTTCCTCTCCAAATAAAGGAGAAATATGGATGTCTTTGGTTCTCACGCTGTGTAAAATCCAGAGTTTTCTTCTAATTGTGGCTTCTGTGTATCCACCCAGACTCATTCGTTTCCCCCTCAGACTGTTTTTAGAAGGGTCAGATCTATCTCAGCTGTTATCAGTGTCATGTCATGCTGTGTTGTGTGTATGTGTGCGAGCGTGTCATGCGGCGCAGCTTCATAAGCTCCTTTATCAGCCGGCCGGCACCCTCCTCCCCGGACTCCTGCTGTCTCTTTTCATTTTTCCCATACTTTCACACACTGGGCCACACATGCTCCTGCTCTCTCACACACACACAGTCGTCTCAACACACTGAAAATGACTGAACTTCACTCCGAGCATCTGTGTAAACAAATGTCTGGCACACAGCCTCCTGCACAGGTGTATAAAGAAAGGCATGGGCTATTAATCCTATGGCTCACTTATTGTTTAGCTAATAATAGCACACAGCAGGCCTCGCAGATAGGCCTATTATTCCCAGACAGCGACGTGGATTAATGGGAGACGGGGATTAATACTCCTATTCTCATCCTGAGCTAAATCACGTCTGTCTCTATGCATGACCTTCTGCCTTGTCTGATTATTGTGTCCGTCCTTGCCTAATTACCCAAATGAAAATGTGCTGGCTAGTTACACAAATCATTCCTAAATTGCAGAAGCTGCAGAGATCAGTGTTTGTTTTGGCAAAGTGATGGAAGTATTTCAGGGAAAATGAGGACAAAATGATGCCATTTCTGGGTGGAGTTTGTGGATAAGGTCAGAGGTCATCCACGGATTATTATCTGGACATAACTTACTTTGCAAACTCAGCCAAAGAGTTCAAACAGAGCTACTACATCAACCATTAGTTGGTGATTGAGCAAAAATACAGTGTGCAAGCATTCAGTTCAAGTTTTTTTGAACCCCACCCCCTAAACACACTCACTTCTCCACACACACACACACACTTAGACTGTCTTCACTCCAGTATGGGAATGATCAACGCGCAGAGGAGCGCAGGAGAGAAGACTTGCTCATTCTCCACTTTGCGCAGCGGTTCCAGTCAAACACAGCAGCTCTGTCACCTTCCCTTTAATGGAGCAACACTAAGCTCGAGTCTTAGACTTGTTGGGAAGCTTTAGAGACTTAGTGAGCACCGCTGATGTGAGATCCAAATTTAGGAGACATGTCAGCCGCTCAAGGACTTCTCAACAGCGTCTTCTCCTGCTCATCTCCTGCCTCCAAAGCCATAACCAAACGGAGGCTACGACAAACGCGCAGCTTGGACCCTGCCATCATAAGACATTGCGGGAGCGGGACCGATGGAGTGAGCGGAGCACTGTTTTCTCCTGTAGCAGCGGCGGCGGTGGACGCAGGTGCGTCTCCGGAGCGCACGGGTGCAAAACCGGCTTTACGCGCCAAGATACCGACACTAAAGGAGCCCATAACCCCGTCCATCTCCTCTCCTTCAATACCTCTGGACGTTTCTCCATCCTCCAACTTCCACTTTGACTATGATATAGTGAAGCGTGCCAAAAGGAATACCGCCGGGGATTTACCGTTTATGGTGAGGGGACCCGGAGCGGCGCCGTCGGGAAGCACCGGCACGCTGTTCTCCCCGCGGAGGTGGCTCCAGAGGAAAGCGCAGCCGTCCAGCTCTCACGCTTACGTTGTGTGGAAATCAGAGGTAAACTTTCCAATGCATTACAATGTTGTGTTGTCTACTGTGTTTGTAATACGATCACACTATTGTCACTTTTTGCGTAAAGAGTCCTGTACCGAGGCTGATTCTTCTACTCCGTTAACAACTTCTCCACTTACATGAATGCACATTATGTTGCATGTCAGCAGCCTATAGAAGAAGAATTCAGCTGCCTTCAAACTTCATTTCCTGATTGGAGCTACATTCCCTCCATGACAGCTCTTGGAACAATTTGAAAAAAGCAATCAGTGGACATTTACATGTTTATTTAATCAACCCACAAGTCCAGCTAGACTTTACAAACTGAACTCTCGAATCCACAAAGTGATGTGTGCGTCTGAAATGTGACTGTGCTGGTTTGGATGTCATGACCTGAGGTGTGGGAGATGTTACAGAGTCAGAGATTTATTGGTTTTGAAGAGGGAGTGTTGACCCAGCTCTGACATCTGCACCTGGAAGCCACACAGTATCAAACCACTGAGTGCATTACAACCTACAAACTGCACTTCTCTTCCTTTGGCCCAAGGGCACATGGGTAAGTGAATGGGGGAAGGGGGAGCAGGGAGTTTGATCCAACTCTCCAACCTATGGATTGTTGTTTTTTTTCCTGCCTGACCATTAGAGTTACATCTTTTTTATAAGTCGTTGTGGGAAAGTAAAACTTAATGGAGCTTCTCAGGATTAAATCTTTCCAACGAGATATTTTCCCCTCCTACTGTCATCATCGTGTTGGTCGAGCTTTTGTCTTCATATAGACTTCAAACTGAGTGTGAATTAGGGGTAGTGAGCATATGAAATCCTTACCAAAACATACTTGGGAGACTTATTTTAAGTTGAGGGGGGGTTTATAGGCTGCATAGTTGGCACAGGTCCACATGCACTGGTGGAAAGGTATGATAATTTTCCTTGTTTTTTGGGGGTGGGTTAATCTGTTTTTTGGCATTTTTTTGCTTGCATTTTAATGGTGTGTGTACGTGCAGCAGCAGCAGCAGCAGCGTGTGTGTGTGTGTGTGTGTGTGTGCCGAAACGAGGGTCTTGAGGACACATGGCCCGGGATTCGGTTCTCACGGCTGGGAGCGGTCACAGGGTCAAAACCATGCGGCCCTCAAACAGCTCTCCCATCATTTCCTATTACGAGGAACAGCTCCAGCTTCACTCACTTTCTCTCTTTTTCTTTCTCACACACACATGCATCCACACTCTCTTTTCCTCCTCTATGAGATGTCTACAAGCTCTCACTCAGCACACTTTCCCACCGCTGTAACTCTATTTTCCACCCCCCCTCCTCCCCGATATGGCCCATGGAGGCTAGCATGAGGCCATCAGTAGTAGAGTCATTAGTGCAATCTGGACCGTGAAGTTATTGCACCTCAGAGTGTTTGTAAAAATACCGAGCCAGGACGTGCTGCTGCTCTGCTGGGATGTGTCACACACAATGAAAATAAGTGTAAACAAGGACTTAATGCTGGGAATGTAGCAGATTTAGATGCAACCTTTTCCTTCAAGTTCGATCGTTTTTTCCAAACACATTCAGTTTCGATGCAGGAGGTGTCAAAGTCAGCTGTAATTCACAATCTTCACGCTCTTTTGGAGGCTCAATCTGTCTTTTCTGTCCACATCGGAGGGACAGCAAAGGAATGAGTGGTCACTGCCAATCCCAATACATTTTAATTATATCCCAAGCCTCTATCGCTTACGTCGTCTCCATAAATTTTTAAAAAATACAACTCGAAAACACCTGCAAAATCACTAGAATTTTATTACATCTTAGTTTATGCAACTCCCATTTAAATCCACTGCTTTTATACTCCTCCCCACGCAGCAGAGGTCGATGTAACCCTGACATGTTGAAAAACAGCCTACATTTCCCACAATGCAACAAGAGAGTGCTCTTATTGTCTAGTGAGCACACACATCTTTGGACGTCCACACCTCCAGGTTGTAAGGAGAGTTTCCTGTGTGATGAGGTTGCTGATGGTGCACATGTTGTAAAGAAACTGATTGATATCATAAACGCAGATATTAAAGGAATTGCCTGAATATTAACAAAATCTAATGGTGACATAATAATCATTATATATTGCATTTCCTCAATTAGTGTCCAAAGAAACAGGCCTCTATTTAAGGTTGGCTTGTATTAGAGGCAGGACTTTATTTCTAATCTCCTTTGTTTAATTTGTATAATTTGTCATATTTTAGTACAAATCCTCATTTTCAGACTTCAAACAGGATCTGGAGCTGAATGAATCGGATATGAAAGTTAGTGCAACTCAACTTTTCCTAATAGTTTCAAATTAAAAGCCCTTAATTTCTTAATAGCACTTTTATTGTGAAACATTTGCAAGCACACTATGTTTAATTTCCTGTTTGATTTTTCACTGGGCTGTTTTTGAGATGTAGCTATTCATCCAAAATCAAGGTTTTATTTTTTTTATTTGAGGGAACACTGCGGTATTTTATTTTATTTTTTTTTAACAAGGAGGTCTGGACCCATCTATCTATATTAACTAAATACAAAATAATTGCATCGTATCTTCATGAAAAATGGAAATGGCAGCTATAGGCGACTCCAGCCATCGTCTGAATTACAACAACACACGTAGATAGGTTGTAAACGTAGGTGCACGTTCAGGTATCACTATTTATTCAAAGTCTAAACATTTGCTCGGACTTTAAATCATTTGCACGTGCACCACTGAGTGTGTGTGCATGTGTGCGTGGGGCAACCTGTGCAGATTGGTCTGGTGCGATGCCTTTTTAAGGACGGGAGACGTGGACGAAGAGAGACAAAGAGTGGAAAGAAGAAAACAGAGACAAAGTGGAGATGTAATGGTTTACACAAAAAGCAACGCCTGACAGTTATATTGGCCATGATTGCTTAATAGCTCCGTTTTTTTTCCATGACCAGGTTGTTGATGTTGCTAAAATCACCATCAGAAAGTACCCTCTGTGTTATTCCAGTGAGTGGACGTGGCTCTGTGGAGTGATTGGCTCTAATCATATCAACACATGTTCTTGCAAAATAGTATGAAAACAGTGGAGGTTTTTACAGGCACGTCCATACACTGGAATGTGTAACTTAAGCATGTGAAACACACGTTGAACCTACGCAGCTCCTGTCTTTCTTTGCAGCCCCACAAAGGCTCGGAGAGGAAACAGTGGTCAGCTAATTTGATCTGGGTTGTTTATGGGGCGCCACAATGTTGACATTGTACAGTCTATTTTTAGGCCCACTTACCCTAATGCTTTAGAGGAGAGGCTCAAGTGATGAAAATCCTTCCAAAATGAGATCTCCAACACTTCAAGAAAAGATTGATAACAGATGATTTGAAGCTATTTTGCAAGCGGAGGTGAATGCATCCACAACCACAATCCACATATTACACCCACCGTTACAGACGGAGTTACTTAAAGCTAGCTTGACCCTCAAGAGTAACGCAATCCAGTCAGACAATAGAAAAGCTGACTGGAGATGGATCTACTTGCTCAAATCAAACCTCAGATTTCTATTTGTAGTGTAACTGAAGCCTGGTGATGACAACTTGTGATTACAACAATACTCACTTGGATTTTTTTTTTCCACTTCCTGTTTCAGATTGTTCTCTCACAAAAGCCACGGAGAGGCTGTTTACACTTGGTTTTAAGGTGCGTCTCGGGTGTGAACAACCATCATTGCGATCCGATCACTCAAACTACATGTGGAGGTGGTTTGGGACACGTGAAAATTGTTGGCCCTGTTGTTGCCATAGCAACATCTGAACACATCCGAGGTGTAAATGAAGATGTGCCTCAGATGTCCACTTCCTGATCCCTCAAGACACGTTTTAAAACTAAACAGGGCCATAGTTTCACTGATTATTAATCATCTTCTTCTGAAGGAATAAAATTATAGTTGCTTACGTATGATCATACCTAAAATTCTCTTCAGGCTGACATGTTGATTTATGTTTCTTCAGCACTCAGAGAAACACACAAGTCTAACCAGACAAATGTTTGCCTTTTTGGATCAGTAAATACCTTTTGTTGGTTTTTCTTTTTGCCGTGCGAGCTCCCCGGCTCTGTATTGCTGTACAACTCCTTGCGTAAAAAAATACTTGCGTAATGAGAGTGAAAATCTTTCCTTTAAAGGGTAACATTTGCAACATTCTCCTGTGTTAATAATTAAACTATCACAAGGAGCTACTTCAGGCAGTTTGTTGGCCAGTACTTCCTGTGTAACCTGGCGGTGATAGATTTGGATGTAATCCCCCGCGAGGTATGTGAAATATGTAATTAAAAAAACATTTGTGGTGCATGTTTTTTTGAAGCGTTTGAACAGCCGCACATGTTTGCCATCGCTTATGCCGTGAACCATAGAAGCTGGGGAGTTGACACAGGTCGTGGCTCGGTGCCAGGGGCTCAGGTCCGAACCCAAAGTGGTCCATGTTGAAGTGTTTATAGCAATAAAAACACATGGTCTTTGCAATGTGGGGGGGAGATGCAGCAACGCCTCTAATAAGGAAAAAGAGGAGAGACTTGGTGCAGTGTTGGATTTTTAACATTTTGTTACCTTTGGGTGGCTTCCTGGGATTCCTGTGCAGGACTCTTCTGGCAGTCGTAGCCTCCAGACTGAAAGCTGAAGTCCGTCATGATGCTGTCAGCGCTCACACATCACACTCCACATACTCCTACAAATCCAAAAACAATGGGTGAGGTGTGAGACACTCATGGATAGAGTTCATGATCCAAAACATGCTGCAAGTCAGGAAAATGAATGGATGATATGTTACTGCATCATCAATCGTGAACTCTGACTCATAATTAAATACATTAAAAAAACCTAGAATTTTTCCTGTGTTGTTTTAAATACAGAAAAAATATGAAAAAAAATCACAAAAATCTGTTCAAAGTAAAATAACATTTAAAAAGAAATTAAGACATTTCAGAAACATTCACAATTTTTTTTAATTTAATAATTGAAATTGGGAAAACTCAAGCTTAATACTCTAAGTGTATCAAAAAGAAATGACAATTTGAGACAATTTTACATAAAATGTTTGTTAACTGACAAACTTTGCAACAAACTTTTATTAAAAATACTGTTTTTATCAGATTTATTGTTTTTACGTCGTAGTTTAAACATTAAAAAGCTCAAATACATTATGCTGCATCTGATTATTAAAGCTAAAATCTAGATTTTAATCATGGGAAAATTCCTGTATTCTTTTAATATATATTTTAAATTATTATCAGTTGTTATCTTGTGTTATTTTACAGTTATTTTTAGTGCCCCAGCAGCAGGAAAACAACAGTTTTTAAAACCACCACCGCCCCCTGAGGTTACTTCCATGCATTTATTAGCAGCTGATACTGTATATCTGAAACACAGATATGCAGGATCTCCTGTGTGAACATATCTTCTCTCGGGCATGCTCTCGGAAACAGAGAGGCTTGAACTTGTGAACCCGCTTGCCATCCATCCGTGCTTTCCTCCCTGATTTCCTCCCTCAGTTCCCTTAAAAGTGATGAGGCTGCGTTGGAGGAACGAGACCTTGATGGTTCGACATCGTTGGAATGTTGGTACCAAAAATACACAGAAAAAAACCCTCAAGGTTTCACGAAGGTTTGATTTTCGTTTGTTGGCTTTTGCTGTATGGCTGGACCGAGGAGCTGTCGGATCATCATGTTGATCAAGGGGTCGAATATAGGATGTCATCACACTGTTGCAAGAGCCTTCATCAAAACACTGAGGCCGTGATGGAAGACAGGTTGATTTTCTTGGCTCGGACACAGACGGACCTGGAAGTGTTCACAGCTCTTAAAGGTGCAGTCTGATCTCACAGTGTTGTGAATGGAGGATTTAAAGTCTATAGAGCAGGGTTAAAGAATGAGATAACACTACACATTCAGATTTCCTCATTTCTAATAAATCTTTAGGGTGGATTTCCTCTCATGTTTTCACAGTTTTAGCAGAATGAATGAAGACAGCTTTGAAAAAACTGTCCATTGTTGCCAAACAGTCCTGATGATGACCTCAGCTGCATGCTCCTCGTCCAGCTCCCCTCCTGGGAGACCCTCTGGATGTATGCATGTGGGTCTGCAAAGGGGCTTTAGTTTGATTAAGATCCTCATTGGGTTTAATGGGCCTGGTTGTAAACATCCTCCTGATGGACACAGTGTTGTCTGTGCTGTGTAAATAATCAACAATTTATTTTCTGCTTGATATGGAAAGATTTTTAAGACTGATTCTTATTATTGTTGTTTGGCAGGGAAGAAAAATGCTGAATATTTCTCATGTGTGGGATTTATAAAACTAATACGTTATTGTCCAAGTGGTTGTGGGACACCAGAGGAGACAGTTGGTAGCCTCGATCATGCTGCAGTGTTAAGCTGGATTTATAGTTTTGTATGAGGTTATGACTGTGGCAGAAGTGTACAATGCACTTTTATTTTACAGCTGTAGTTACTTTTTAAATGCTGATTTTTACATTCAAAATACAGGAAGATGTGCTAACACACCATGCTTAGTTGTAGTAAAGCTGAAGCAGTTTAAAGTGCAATTCATTTGAACTATTTTGATTATAGTTTAGAGGATTTTTCATGTTAAAACATCAGGGTTCTGATCCTAGACTGTGTTCAGAGTGGATGAAGCTAGCTTGACATCACCAGTGTTCGTTGTTTGGAGCCAGAAGTGACCATATTTGGATATGAAGGGAGGAGTGAGGAGGCGGGTCTGACCCTTGAATCCGAGGACACTGCTCAATGTGTATGAGACTGACTTCAGTGCTGCTCTCATTGGAGATCAGACCTGTCAATCAAACTAACCCCGCCCCTAAATCCTCTAATATCTACTGAATGATGAAATGATCTTCAGATGGAAGAAGAGTTGACATCTATTGGAAGATGAAAATGAAGTCTATTGGATCCAGAGCTGTTTCTAGCATCTAGTGGCCATCAGGAGTATTGCTCTTTTTTTTTTTTTTTTAACACTTGTGCATTGGCCTAATTTTTGAATCCTGGTTACTTTGTCCATTTCTATAAACAGTGTATGGTTCTGACTTTACTAATGTGAGGATAGTTAGTTTATTCTGAATATGCAAATAGGAAAAAAATAGAAATGAAAACTCAGGAAGCAAAATAATGATAAAAAAAAACTGAAAAAAGTATGTAAGAAAATAAATGAGCAATCCAAAAAGAGGACGATGCTATGAACTACAAAGCACTCAGAGAGCAAACCTCTGCCAAGGGTTAATCCAGTTGTACTGATGCTATAGACTGAACACTATCGCCCTCTTGTGGTGGAAAAGCAACACTACCATGACTCACAAATAAATAGACATCATCTCAAATGTGAGGCAATAAGTTGAATATTTCGAGTAGAAAACGTTGTGATGGTGCATTCTGGGTAATTGTGACTAAATATTCACTCAACTCAGAGAACAGACATCAACTGAAACAGAGCTCATCATCCTGTGTAATATAGGAATAAAAAAAAAATTTCAGCCTCTTCTCATCTCTGCAGATACTCGATACCTCACGAGGCAATTTCTTGACAAGTTTCTGTGATATTGGGCTGAAAAGAACCATATGAAACAGTGGGGTTTGTTTGGCAGTGTTTTGGTTTAGCAATCTCACATCTCCTTTGGGATGTTTTCTCAACAATGAAGGAAAACGAGAGCAGCTTGAAATAGAGACGGCTGGAAAGTAAACATTAATTTCCGTAGCCAGAATCTCTCTGTCTGTTGCCGATTAAACCTCCTCCTTCAGTGAGAAAGCAGCAGTGTTGAGTTTCTTTGTGTGTGTGTGTGTGGGAGAGAGTCTAAAAGGCAGAGGGTGGATGATCTAATTGTGCACTTTCAAGTCTGAAGTCCGTCCCCTTGTGTATTTGTGTGTGTGTATTCCTGTGACCTCCATGTCCACTAATGCTCGCTCTAATGTGGTTTGTCATGGGCCAGAGGGGAGGCATGGATAGGATCCCCTCACATATGCCATGGTGTGTTAAGTTTACAACTTCCCATTTATGTATTCATCTCAATCAGGGGGGGGGTGCTGGTGATGTGATACTCGCACTGGGTGAAAACCTTTCACAACATCTCAAAACACAGGCTCTTTGTCGAATCCTGGACACTTACAGGAGGATAGATGCTGGAGCTTTTTGATTTAGTCCCAAGTAAGTAACAGGAAGTGTAGCAACATCTCTTTTATTGTTGTGCTTCTTGCGCATCATCGCCATCCCATTGCTTCATATTATCATAGGCTGGTTTGACAGTGTAATCCATCCACACATCCACAGGACTTGATGGCACAGATCAGTTTTGTGGACTAATCATCATGCATTGGTCACCTGGCTCAGGTGGTAGAGCGGGTCGCCTATGACTTGTAAGATTGTGGGTTCGATCCCAGTTCCTCCTCCACATGTCAAAGTGTCCTTGGGCAAGACACTGAACCTTGAGTTGCTGCCATTGGTTGCTAGTGCCTTGCATGGCAGCTCGGCAACCATCGGCGTGTGAATGAGTTGCTTTGGGACCTCGCTAAGGTCAAGAAAGTGCTAACCTCCATTCACCATTTGGGATCAAATTAAGTGTGGATTATATTTACAGGATTTTTTGGGAGCTGGATCCTCCCCCCACTCTCTCTTAAAAAAACCCATAACCTCCTTATATATAAATGTCGGCTCCAATGAAGAGATGTGAAGTGACACCAGACCAAACATCAGATCTCTGCAGAGCTGCGAGGAGACTGTTCCTCATGAAGCTGCTGTTTCCATTGTAAACTGAGATGTGCACACAACTCATGGCCGTGCTGGTTTGTGTGATGCAGCACTGCACAGTAACACACACTCTCTGAAGAAGCATCACTTTGCTGAACACAATATCATCATCGGAGTCACAGGACGACTCAAATGAGTCAGTGGATTTTCATCAGTCTGCACAGCATGAGCCTCAAACCATCCCACAGCTGACCTTCATCACCATGCAGATATTTAATATTACATTAATGAAGGGTTGTGGGATATAGGTTAAAACATCAGCATTTCAGTGAGTGTGTATGTGTGCGTCCAAGAGGATAGTGTATGTTCATATCCTGTCCTGTTGAGGAAAAATGAGCCTAAAGGAATAAAATCCAATTTTGTTTTTGATTTTATCGAGCTCTGCTTTTTATCTAAAGCTGCTCTGGTTCTTTGTAGCTGAACTGAGTTCAGTGCAGGACACACTCACAGCCCCACACATGGATTAGAAACTGAGTTTTTTCTGTTTACGCCTTCCCTCTGTGTGTGTTTTAATTACTCATGTGCAGTCCTGAGTTTGTGACCTCGATGCCATGCCTCCCGTTCGCCATTTATTACTGAATAAAAGTGTTTCGTGCTGTGTTTGGTGAGGATTAACTGAATGTTCCTGCTCACACATGCAGGATTGAGGCTACTCTGAGGGCTAAGCTTTGAGAATAAATACCTGCGAATGTGTGCGTCTTTGTGAATGTGTGTAACTTATCAGGTGTCTCCTGATCAAATAAATCAAATAGTTGGAAAACTAGTTTAAATAAGCTAAGGACTTGGAGAAAATGTGCATGTTGTGTGGTGCAGAGGACACCCCCACCCCCTTTGTGTTATATGTGTGTGTGTGTGCGTGAGTTTCCTTCAGTCGGGAGGTTTAGGGAATTATTTATTTGGAATTCCAGGTCAGAGCTTCATGCCGAGGCCCCGGGGCTCCTACTGAAGGAGGACTGGCTACTGACTGAGTGACCCCCGACTTCCTCCCCTCACAGGAGCTCACCCTTCTTCAGTTGATTCCCTCACGTTTCTCCCATCTTTGTAATCTCCAGCTCGAAGACGAGATCTCACCAGCTTGATTTGACTTTTGTGAGACAGGTCCAGCTCGCCTCGTCCAAAGACTACACTGAAAGCACGCAGCAATTTGTTCTCTGACATGAAGGTTACTTTGAACTCCCCTGCCTGGGGAGCTGAGAGCGGCTAAATCAGTATCATTTTTCAAACGTCTGCGCAAAACCCTCATTTTAAAGACAATAGTTTATGTACTTTCCACTTGTTTTCCCTCTTTATCCTCAGTTTCTGTCCTGCCATGAGTTAGTGTTTGGACATTTACGGTCCCCAGAGGATTAATCCGAGTCTTTCTGACAGCCCTCTAACATTTCACGGAGCTAAAACCCAACAAAGTCCACTTGTAAGTTTGAAAAAATGTTAATTTTAACATTCAGTACCTCCAGGAAATTAATTTCTAAGGCCCCGATTATGTTCATTCTCAATTAATCTAATTATTTATTAATTGTTTGGCCTGTAAAACAGTCCAAAACCTGCGGATAATCAGTTTACAGTAATGTAGGACAAAGAAAAAGCAGCTAATCTTTTATTCCAAGAGGCTGCCACCACTAAACGTTGGGCCTTTCATTTCCTAACAATACCTCACACAAAAACACATCCGAGTGAGGCCTCCTCTCTCCAGCGTCTTATCTCCTCTGCTCTTTCCACACTTCTCTTGGCCGAGCAGCAAGGAATCACTATTATCTCCTGGGAGTAAACTCCACCAGTTGCCAGAAACCTCTGAAGGATTTATAACTGAGTTGTGGAGCTAAGCACAATGTAAACATTTATTCATTTTAATTTAGCATGCAGGGGGGGAAAAAAAAGAAAGATCCACACTGCTGCAGAAAGCGAGGAGTGGGTCAGTCAGCTGCACACATCTGCTGCAAGTTTGTTTTAAGGGTCAGCAGGTCAGTGGGGCGTAAGGATTAGAAATGAAGTCATGTTAAGGCAGATGCTCGAGTGACGCTTTCACAGATACTCTATACTTACTAATGGACCTGTCGTGTTGTCTTTGATGGCCTGTGTCCTCTATGAAAGCAAATGCTTGTCAGTCAAGGACACAAATCAATATAAAGTTGAGTGATTTAAACCAGGAGGACCCCCCACACCCCTCCCCACATATCTGTGAGACGGTGAGGAAGCAAAACAGAAAGAGACAGCAGGCGTTTGAGACACAGCCGGAGCTCCGAGGCTATAAATAGAAAAATAGCTCAGCGGAGGAATGGACCTGAACGCACTCAAGTTCCAGCAGTGAGAGCAGGGAGAGCTGTATTGGTTGCAGGTGTGTGTGTGTGTGTGTGTGTGTGTGTGTGTGTGTGTGAGGACTGGGCAGCTCATGCATCCAGTTAAAGTCAGATCTTAAAGTCAGTTTGTAGAGTTTATGGCAACAATGGGAGGAAACTGTTGCTTCACATTCTCGAGCATTAGCTTATCAGAAAGGCATTATAATGAGAGTGCTGACTGAGGAGCTCTATCTGAAGCTCCTGCCGCCATCTAGTGGACACTTTTATTTTAGCACTTTTAATAAATCAGCTTCTATTTATGCATTTTGTTTTAGTTAATACACAAACAGCAAAAAAAAAAAACAATGTGGGGGAATTTATTTCAAATCGTGATGGCCACTAGATGCTGGCTCCAATAGATTTCAATTAAAGACTGGGCATTTTCAATCAGGAAATATTCAATTATTACATTTTTTCCACGAGTCATTCTGATGTCATTAGTTAAAGTTAAGTCTTCTTCTCAGAGATCTAGTCGTCAATCTGAAAATCACTTCATCCTCAAGGAGATATTATCCTTCAAAAATAGGTAGATTTAGGGGCGTGGCTAGTTTGATTGACAGCTCTGGTCTCCATTGATTGACAACTGGTTTCATCTTCTGTCTTTTTCACCTGCCCTCTAAAAGCCCCCAAAACCCGCCCCCTCACTCCTCCCTTCATATCCAAATATGGTCACTTCTGGCTCCAAAAATCCAACATGGCGACGTTCAAATGCCAAAAAACCCCACAAACCAACGGGTAACATCACAGTGATACGTCCTCCTCTTATACACCACATGGTGCATGTGCAGCAGTTAAACTGTGAAATGAATCACTTACAATTGTGCTTAAGGTTACAATTAAGCTAAAGGTCACCCAGGGAAAAAAAAATCCCTCTGAGACTTTGACTTATAATTGTAACTTCCTGATGTCATAATTATGAGTCATTATTAATTATCTCATAATTACAAGAGAAGTATCTCATCAGTTAATATGCATGCAGGACTGATTGTGCATTGCAGACCTATACAGACATACGTTGCATTTTTTATTACAACTTTTATTCTCTTATAATTACAAGAAAAATAAACATGATGGAGTTTTTAATTGATGATATTCAACCACTAAAACCTGTATTTATCTGGTGATAATGGTGGTATTATTATCCAAGTTTAAAGTACATGGAGAGAGTTTTTTATCCAGCAGAGGGCGTCAACGAGCTTCTCATAAATCTCCCAGGCGGTGGATGAACTCTGAGCGTTCGGTGGTATCTTGACTCTCACACAAACACACAGATGATGAATCGCAGTAAAAATGTGGGTGGGCTGCGTTTGTGGCCAGTCACAGCTGCACACATCTGTCTCCTCGGCCTCTCTGTGTCATAAGTATCTTACAAAAACATTACAATGGCTGATACCAGCTGTGGTCGGAGCATATTTCACAGCGCAGGGGCCAAATAAAACTGTTTAAAATGCAGTGGACAGGGAGAGCAACTCAACAATCCCATCCTGAAATGTGTTAACTTCATAAGAATGTTTTACAGCCCTCGAATATTCAAACTTTATTTATAAAGATCAAAACTTACGAGACCTGTGTTGTGGACTGCAGAGCTCTTTTCCAATCAGACCTCCCTCTTTCCTGTTACAGCTATTTAACTCATAAAATCTTCTGGTAAATGTGGGGATGTATTGTTATCATTACACACTCGCTCAGTATTCTCACAAGACAGCTCCTGTGGAGTGGGGTTGTTTGTACTGTCACCAACACCCCCCCCCCCCCCCCCACCCCACACCCAACCCCAC